>WEXE01000880.1:0-14824 GCA_011035825.1 Fusarium cf. hostae | reverse complement strand
CTAGAATTGACTCTGGGGAGCTGCTTTTATGTCTTCTAATTCGTCTCTGAAGATATTCAGACTGAGATCTAGCCTCAAGCACAGTCTGTGGGGTCTTAGGTACCCAAGGGGTTGAGGGGTTAGTAACCTCCTTGGCAGGCGTTGGAGTCCGTAGCTGCACATCAAGCTTGGAGATCACATATTCCGGGTCAAAAGGAACTAGTCCAGCTCCTCTAAAACCTCCCTTGATATTTTCCTTAGTTATAGCAGCTTGAAAAGCGTTGTAAAAGGCTGGAAAGAATTCGGTTTTGGAAATATAGGTGATAGACCTTCTGATTAGACGGTCTATTTCTCGACCATATGCCTTTTTTAGCGGCCCAAAGCACCCGACATCAAGGGGCTGAAGCAGGTGGGAAGAATGAGGTGGCATACANCGACCATATGCCTTTTTTAGCGGCCCAAAGCACCCGACATCAAGGGGCTGAAGCAGGTGGGAAGAATGAGGTGGCATACAGAGTGTGATTATATTGTTCTCCTCGCAATATATCTCAAAGTCGGTCGAATGGTGGCTTTTGTGGCCATCAAGGATTAGAAGACGATAGCCACCAACTGATCGGTTAGTTGTACATCGATCAAAATGCTTTAGCCACTCAAGACCTGTCTTATTATCCGTCCAGCCATTTTGGGTCGTAGCAATGGCCCAAGTGGCCGGGAGGTTGCTTTCTTGGTACCAATTGGCAAGGTGATATTGGCCTGCAACCACGATAAATGGATCGATTGCCCGGCCTTCTGCATTAATCGCTTGGATCGCTGTANCGATCGGCAAGCAATCGGTTGGCCATTTCTTCAATACCACGCAGTCGCGGGGGAAATCCTCGCGAATCTAGGTCGAGGATAAATCGAATAATAGCTTGTTCCTCTAGATCAGATAGTTTCCGTGACTTAGGTGTAGTGTCATATCGAGAAGAAATGCCATGGGTTCGGCGCCAGAGTGAGCCATAGGAGGCCTGGTAGATCTCAGCTGCACGATGGAGACCTAATTCTGGATTGTTTTGATAGGCCTGAAGTGCAAGAATGATATTTGCCTCTTTATTTGATTGAGACATGATTGATGGTTGAGAATCAATTGATTAAATAGAAATGTTGTAGGGTGAGGGATTTTTGGTCCACCCGCTTGTCTGGTCCACTCGCTTATCATGTACGTTATAGAGATAAACGACAACCAAATTTAGACTAGAATGGGACTAGTCTTGATAATGTCCCACTAGCAGTCTAGCTTCCTTACCCCGTACCCTAAACAGTGATCTGCCACATTGATCCGTCAAGATGAAGCTCTGTCAGGTTGCAATGCCGACTGAACGGTCACCACCCCCACATCCAATGACATGTGGTGGCGAGAAGCACGTCTCGACGAACGTTAAGATGACTGTTTAGTCGTATAGTTTCCAATCCGCTTAAGCCTCTTAGCTGTACAGCTGATGCCAGGTGTGTGTGTTAGCGCTCCCAACAGCTCTTCCATATGCATCGCATTCTGGCCCCAAAATCGACACAACGCACATGCTATTGCGACTTACAATAGTTTAGTCTTTCCCAAGAAACCGCTCCTCAAGATCGGAATGTCTACCCCCAGAACTTCTCTTGTCAAGGCATCCCTCACAAACACCAGCCGATCAAGAGACTCATTTCCGTAGTAGGTCCAGTCACCCGCTACCCAGTAGAGACAATCATTCATGCTGACACCCGCACCGGGCAGCTCTGTGGCCGTGTTGGTTACCAGATCCCAGTCAATGCGCCACTCCTCCCGCAGGACCTTCTTCTCGTATCCGTTATCTTGCTTGGTAGTGGAGTTCGTAATGATATCGAGCGGGTAGATTCGGGCCACGGTAGGTAGCATGTCGAGCGTTTCACCAATATTTCTGTAGAAGATCTCGCGATACGACGCCATCATGTCCGTCCCGTTGTATTCGAGTCCCGCAAGGATCGTCGAATTCACGTCTTGGCTGATGGTGACGGTGATCGCCGCGTCTGACTTGCTCGGGTTGTCAACGAAGGTTCCCGTGTACGCTAATCCTTGATCTCGTGCGGCTTCGTCGATGGCCGGGACTAGTGTCTCGAGCACGGCGTTGTAGATAAAGTTGGCCGCTGTCGGAGGCCCAGCTGTGAGCAATACAATGGCGACTCCGTACTCATCAATGACGGCAACCTGGGACCTGTACCCTTGCGCAGCACCACCCTTGGCATAAAGGTCGATGGTATGGGGGTGCCTAGGTGTCAGAGTCTGCGTGCGATAGATCTCCCATGGCATGCCGACAAGTGCATAGGGAGACCCGGTGGAGGAACTAGGCTTGAGCCATGCGAGAACATCGGCCTCAGTGTCGAGGATGGAACGATCAAGGATGCCGTGGAAGAATACCGACAAGTCCGACAAGGTTGAGACAAGACCAGCGCCACTAGTTATCAACAAGCAACGTGAGAACTTGGATGCTGTAGGGCAAAGGAGACAGAGCGTATGAACTTACGCAGAATAGTAGCTGTAGGACTTGCCCCAGAAGTTCTCAACAGGAGGGATGACGGCCCTCGCGTCGCTGCCAGGACTTTCTAGTGTGCTGGACATTGCTAAGCGCTCCGTGACAAGCTCTTTTACGAGCTGGGTATAATTCTTGCCCGTGGCTTCCTGGATGGCGCGAATGAAGATGTGAAAAGAAATAGTGGAGTAGAATGGGCGGCTCGCCGGTTTCGCAACAGGATAAATGTCCAGCAAGGCTTCGAAAAGTTCTGTGAGCACATCAAGTTAGAAATGAGCTCTCGCAGCTTGTGGTGGTCGTCAAGATGGGGGAAGGAATGTACGTTGTTCAGAACAGGGCTCGTTTAAACCAATGACACCGCACGGCTCATAGTCCTCATCCTCCAGCTGCGGAAAACCGAGAGACTCGTAGTATTCCTTGAGGGAGTAGAGCTCAAAGACCCCATCTATGCCACATCAATATCGAATATTTTGTTCGGATAGGCACAGGAGGAAGAAAAACGTACAGTATTGTGGTATGCCTGCGAGCCCACTGGCCAAGTGCCGCAATGTAATGGTGCCCCAATCAATGACACTCGAATTGTTCTTCAACACCGGGATGTACTTGGTGATAGGGTCATCGAGAGAGAGACCGCTCCTGAGCAAGATATAGTCCGAAATCACCTTGGATACCGAGCCTATGAGATACTGTGAGTCTCGGGTCACTTCCTTGGTCCCGTTCACGGTGTTCGGCGCCAGGTAATGGTACTCCCACACGGGAACCGCCTTGTCTGGCTGGTCCCAAGAGATGATACCGACCGAAAAGGACGTGTCATCGACTGGCCAACCCGCCTCAATCTCTCTAGAGGTGGCTAGTTGGAGGACTTTGTTAAGCTCAGACGAGGCAAGAGCAAAGGCGGGATGGGAGGCGATATCTGTAGGCCGCGGAACGATTGGTCCTGGAGGCCGGCAGTCGAAGGAGGCGAGCGCAAGGCCTGGCAATGTTGCTGCGATGAGGGTTTTTCGCAACATCATGGTATGACCAGGAATACTGTGCAGGCTTACTTTGCCAATGTTGGTGTTTTCGAGGTTAGATAAGTGCTTGCCGACAATGTCCAACGGGTGTCCTGTTACTGAAGCTCACGGGTGGGAGCTTTGTATAAATACTTACCTGGACTGTGAACTGTCTCTATTTGAGTCTAGCGAACAGCATTGCCCCCACACCTTGTCTCACTAGGGCCTATAAGCCACCTATTGACTACCGACGTCGCTGTAGCATATCATCTCGTCCCGGCTGTACTGGGTCAGGAACGCGATACGACAGGAGCAAGGCCTTCGAGTCCTCTCGTCCGATACGTGCAAGGCCCACCACCTGGTCGCCGTGTGGAGTGATTCACGCGCGAGAAATATGGGCTCGCCAGGTGTCTACGTACTTGCTGGCTCACGTACAGATTGCAGCTAGGCCACATTGCGTTGCTAGCCTCACAAAAGCGCAGGGCGGGCTTAGCTTCGGTACTTTCGTAGCGTAGAGCGCCAGGATAATGAAGCCCGGTGCATGGGCTGTTGCCAGCGCTTTCGGTATTGGTGTGGCGAAGAATTCGTCATATCCGATTCCGATCGGATTCTCACTTTCGGTATTGGCGTGCGAAGTTATTCGTCATTTCCGATCGCATTCTTCCAGTTGCCAAGGCCGCCGTATTTCGCAATACCGGGGTCCCATTGAGGCTGTGTGGGCGGCAAGCTTACGGCTGAGGAGAGGCTATTATCTTAAAGGCAGCCGCCCCCTGTGGGGACCGCCAATGCCTTGGGGAACGGAACTGGAGTTGAGCAGAGGATAGGTTGGAGTTGAAATCTGGGTCTAAGCCCACCGTCTCATTGTGCCATCGGGCTATGTGTTTTTGCAACTCTTCATGGATCGGATTAATAGAGCCAATTAATTTAACTCGCTGGTCATATCGCATTACTCCTATCGATTATTCCGAATGGGACAACATAGACACCGATTCGGAGCCAGAGCTTTCGTCCCAGCGGGCGTCGGCGGCGGAATCAGCTCCGCAGCCCGCGAATGCCGGTCACAGTTGCATACATCGGTTTCGACGGGACGCAGACCGATGCGTAGCATGTAGAGTTGCCATTGTTCGCTGCGTAGTTGAAAAGTGAAGGTTCCCGCTTTAGTCTGCTATCACAATACCTGGAGATCATCCGATGTTCTTTGCGGCAAGTGCCCCTTATCCCGGCGTTGATCGGAGTCCCTTTGGTTCAGCTCCGCGCGTTTGCCCACCTGTGCGTCTTCCCTCTCCTCCGTTTGCCTCATCTGCCACCCGATTTTGACGCCGACCAAGAACTTGATATCTACGATAGCCTCGCCTAATTCTTGCCTTGTTACTCCCCATCTAACCCGACTCTCTGATGCCATCTTCAATTCCGGCCGCTCTTCAAAACCGAATCTGACCGCCTGACACCCCTTTCGAAGACGAAGAAAACCACGATTTCACGAGCAATGTTTTGGCGTCATTTCCGTGGCTGGACACTCTCCAAATGAAGAAGAGTCACTCGCTCTTCGCTGGGCTTTCGGAGACGACATCCAAAAGGTGAATAACTGCAGGCGCTGGCGTAATAAACTCATCCCTTAATCCACTACATCCACTATATCCGTTCCACGACACTCTCGCTATCTTCCAGCCTTGTTGAAGCGTCAGTACGGCGCCGAAATACAGTTACTACCGTGGCTGTAAGCTGTGCGGTGGTACCATCGCGTCGCATTAATTCCGCCTCGCGCTCCTCTAACTTCGAGACCCTGCCATCCACCTAGTTATCGTCTGCTGTGTGACTCGGAATATTAGACCGTCCCCCTGCTGGATAAGCTGCTGGTTGAAGCCGGAGCCGCTCATTTATTTCGTGTATTCGAGCGTGGATTTCCGTCTCTTGCGTCTGGCATACAAGTCGATATCTGGGCAATGAACGCGCGGCGCCCATAAAGGTGCGGTCGGATAAGAGTGTGGGGCGCACAGGCAAAAAGCGCTGGTTTCGCCAGCCTGGCCGGCCCTTAGCGATAAGGAGACAGTATTTTCGGCNGCCGAAAATCTCGGCCATCCCTCCCTCCCGCTAGCAGCTCGTGTCAGCGTCAATCAAGTTCATCAAGTCGCGCGCAAACCGCGCCGGCCACTCCGCGTACTGCCGCAGCTCCCGCGGCAGGTTCGCGTAAATGTTCCCAACCCAGACGCAGACCATGATGTTGCGGGAGTCGTAGTCGTGCAGCGTCGCCGTCACAGGCCGCCGCTTCTCGTCGCTCCCCTCGAGACGCCCGGCCATGATGCAGTCCAGCACCAGCATGTGCATGATGATAAGCCGCGAGACGTGGTTACCCGGGTTTACGAACGAGACGTACTCGTCGGCCGTGAGGTGGCCAAGCTTCTCGTACAGGAAGGTGTGCTGCCGGTAGCCTGACGTTGTTAGCGGAGACCTCGAAGACCACGTGTGACCACGAGACATACTCTCGGCCAAGTCGTCGCCCACGGACGAGGCAATCCGCCGCATCAGAGCTAGGTACTCCACCTCGGCGACGCTCTGTAACAGCCGCCCCAACTGCTCGAGGCTCGCGCAGAAGCCGTCCGCCAGACCCCGTTCGTGGAAGTGGTGCGCCTCCGGTGTCACGAGCTCGACGGCGCGCTCGACGTACCACTCGCGCTCAATCGTCTGAAACACCGAGGACCGAAACTCCTCCCCGATCATCGGTCCCACGAGGAAGCCTGCCATGTCAGCCTAGAACAATCAGGGACGGGACAAGACTTACACCCTCGCATCATGGTGAGAAAGTCGTACAGCCCATCGGGCATGTGCGCCGCCTGGTAGGTCAGCACCAGGATGGCCGCAAACGCGGCGACGGCATCGGACACCGAATGCTGCCCGCGCGCGAGGAACTCGTTGAGGCGCCTGATGGCGACGACGCGGTGCTGCAGCGCGTCCTGGACGTATCTTGTCGGCCCCAGCACGCTGAGGTGCGACGCCCCGAGGCCGAGCATCGCGTGCGCCAGAAAGTCGTGCTGCTGGGTCAGGACGCGGGACTCGAATACAGCGGCGGCAGGCTCACCTCGTGTGACATTTGCGACACAAGCTGCCAGACGGACCACCCGCCGATGGGCAATGGCGGGTACGCGCAGACGAGAAAGTGCTGGAAGAAGCGCAGGTCCGCCATGCTAAAGGTGCCGGGCGCTGGCAGCGCTCTGGTCGGGGCCGGAGGTGCCGCTCTCGTCACTGCTACAGCATCGCGGCCCGCCCTCGAATATCCGCACCCCAGGCCGAGACGCCGGCACGGCCCGCACTCCGGGATCACCTCGTCACACTTAACCTTACGTTTTTTGCAGTTAGTGCACCCGGCGCGCGACTTGGTGTGGCCCTTGCGGGGGATCGGGCGCCGGCGGGCAGTGGCCGGTGCCGGCGACGTTGATCCCGGGGCAGGCGAGATTGAACCCGACGACGTTGTGTATAGTGTGGCTTCTTGGCTGGACATTTTGCAGACGATTGCGACCGGGTGATGAGAGATGAGGCGGAAAAAGGGCTGATGTATTCATAGTCGGGCCTGGTCAGGCCGTCTGACGGTGCAACCCAACCGAGATCCGGCACGCTATGCTTGGCAACCAACCAATTCAGTTGCCCGGTTGATTAGGCTTGAATCTGCCTTACCGCCGCATTCTCGGGCTGAATTTTCCACGGTGGAGAAGCGATCAGCGTCCAAGACGTCGCAAAAGAGCACATTACCAGCAGACCATCGAGCCCATATCCGGGCATCGATTAACAACGGGTAGAAGAAGCTGAATAAGTATTATAACAAACTCGGAGAATCTCCCTTGTTTGCGGCAGCGATCATTCTTCATCCGAGGTTCGGGATCAGCTGGTTAGAAGCCACTTGGGTGTCTGAGGAGCAACTCGCTTGGGTTCGTGATGCCAAGGCTGGAATCAAGGATTACTTTACCCGTTGGTACGATGCGAACCAGGGACTGTGTGAAGAAACAATGACGTACGATGCAGCGCCAAGGACGATGGGCCAGAGGATGATCAGTACACTTAATGGATTAATAGCAAGACGAAGAAAGCGTTTGCGATGGGCGGCAGTGTTGGCGAGCTCGAAAGGTATCTCCGTCTCGAGCCACAGGATACGCAGGATGCTATCCAATGGTGGAGAGACCACAAGGCTTCGTTTCCTTCACTGAGCAGCTTTGCTCTGGATGTCTTTGCTATTCCAGAGATGGCAAGCGATTGTGAGAGACAATTTAGCCTAGCGAAGCTGACGTTGACGTCTCAGAGGCTTTCGATGGGCTTGGATACATTGGAACACGTTCAGTGCCTCAAAAACTGGGCCAGGCAAGGCGGAGTAAAGTTGGGCAGCTGGGTGGGTAGCTGACTTTTGGTGTGCACGAGGGGATGACTTCGCGTAGGGGTCTCCACCCATAGAATTTGATATAGAACATCAATCAATCGAACAAATCAACTTTGAGCTCGAGGGCTATCAATCAGATCAACTTTGAGGTCAAAGTTGATTTGATTGACATATGATGAGCGCTGCTCCCCAGCCTCTATTTTCTCCACCTTTCAAACCGTCATTGCGTTTAATTGTAACGTTGCAAGGCATCCTCAAAGCGTCACCCGGATACCCTAGACACATCCTCCAAAAATGCTCCCACACAAGCTTTTGAATAAACTTTTGAAAATCTCATTAGCGGGCTGTTGGAGCACTTGAAAACCGCCATAGCCATCTTCGTTCCTCAAGGCTCTTTTGCACAAACCGCGACCGGTTTGCCTTCTCCTGTATTCAGTTCAGCTGGCTGTTTCAGGAAACCTCTGTGGAGTCAACAAGGATACTAAGCCCTCCTTTCATTGGTTTGAGCTCAGACCATGCTTTCGTCTCGACACCGAGTTAGATGCTTTCGTTTGCGTGTTTTTGAGCCAACGATAAATAAAAAAAAGGCTCTATGGCGATTGATCAATCAATTGGTTTCTTCTCTATCGTTTTATATACATATGGCTAGATACATCGTTGTGGTTGAATTTTGACAAAATAAAATGCCTCTGTCGACTACCCGCCCGAATTCCATCAAGTCCTCCTGGAGGGAGCCCGATTCGCATGTCCTATATTCATTAAACAAGAAATATTGTAAAACATAAAAGAAATGAAGCGCTTTTCCGAGGCTGGGTGAAGAGGTGTCCGGATTATCATTTATTGCGGTATCCGGATCATCCTTGATCTTATCAAATGAACCGGGGTATCGTGTTATTTAACAGGGATGGCGTTCGATTTAAAACCAATGCGTATTAATTCCTAGAATCGACAAGGGTGCTATTCGTCGAAGACGCGATCTTATTGGCTGAGCCCCCGAACACGATGATCCCAACTCTGATCAGGATCAAATCCAGCCAGTTTACGCTTAGCAATGCGGCATTTGCAAGGCAAGGACAGGCTCAAAAGGTGACCCTCAAATTTGGCCGTGGTCACACAGAAGCATCCTGATTTGCTGTTCGGTTCCTGAGATCGAGGTCCCAAATACGGCAATATATTTCTACTCCTTCGAGTACTCCAACGTGACCATTTCCCTTTTCATCTCAACCTCTCCAATCTTCATATTCTTCTCAACTGAGAGCCATTTGCCTCGCCCTAGCATTTGCAAACATTGGAATTGCTCAATGCACTCCCTGTCGAAGATGATGCGAATACACCGAAGACTTTTAGCCCGTGACCTTGTAGCTTTTGAATGTTTTCTTCATAAACTGGTTCCCTTCCACCCCGTAGTATGCCTTGCCTTTGCAGTTGGTCTTGCTGTAGGCGGTGTACCCCTTTGCGTCTGGCCAGCCGCCAGTCTCGGGGTTGAAATGAATTTCAGTTGTAGGCCAGTTGTAATCAGAGCGAAGGTTGGTGCATTCGTTCCTTTCATGTCCGTTTGCGAAGACCTTCTTCGTTCGTGTGCCCTTGCTGGCGAAGAAATCGAGTGTCCAGGCTTGCGCCACGGAGGCCATGGCTGCGGCGGCGAGGATGGAGGAGACCTTCATGATGAGTTGCTGGGTGTGGGTATTGACCTTCGAGGGGCGATGGTTAAAGTTGAGGTTGACGAGTCCTCTTGCTTCTTTCGATGCATTGAGCGGCCTCTTATAGTTATCCTGAGGGTGATGCTTTAGCAGGGGTCAATCCAGGCATCTCACATCTGTCCTGGACTCGCAAAAGTAAAGAAGCTGACTGCCATAAGCTCGTTCTTCAACGGAGCTGTCAGTTGCTCCGTCAGTTGTGCCATCTTACCACTAGTGTGAGGCATTTCTGAACTCGGCGAGCCGAATAAGCTATGCTGCCGGGTGGACTAACCTCATAGGGCCAAATTATAGGGGCGGAGTCGAGCTGTAGTTGTGTCAAATAGATCAGACCCATGAGATTTTCAGGGAAACGGCGTTGCTTGGCACAGCAGCAGTCCGCGGAAAGTTCCGAATACCTCTCCAGCTACCTTATTTACGAGGGAGTAGTTGTACCTTCTGATGATGAATTGGACAGCCCACTGCGGTATTAGCTTGAGCGGCCATGCTAATTATAATATTAATTTTCCTGCCTAACGCAACCGTGGCCGTCGCTGGCTCGTGAGAAATTGCCCCCAACAGATCAGGGAAGGATCGTCTGTCTCGTCGCCACTAATCCATTTTTTCTCGGTCAGGGTTGACATGGTCTGGATCCATTCAGTGAAAATCGGTCCATCATTCGTCTGCTCTAAGCACTGCATGAACAAATTCCGCGGTTTCTCATCTCGGTATTCCCCTCCTTGGGGTCATGTGCCGTGAAACCCCGGAAGTCAGTCTCCTCTGTTCCTGATCCGCGGTACCATTGCCTTCAGCCGATCCAATCTCTCCTGTTCCAATATTGAGCCATTGTCATCATTCCTCGAGTCGCTCGTTCTGGTCTCGAATCTGCCGATTGATTCCGTCGAGTAGTTCTTGCTGTGACGCTTCGTCATGCGCCAACCTCTCCTAAACCCAAGGGCAAGCCATGCGCATACCTACTGAAGGACTCCCAACCGAGATTCGATGGATACGAGGCGCACACCCGTGGGAACAAAGGCGCCTACAAGGTGGCTAAGTAAGCCACAGGCTGGAGACAAAACGGTCCCCAGGGCCGCCAACGGAGACGCTAAGAACGTGGCTACACAAGGAGGCGGCAGAAAACCGAGGCAGAACCTCCTTCCGACACACACTGAGACCAACGGATGTTGTTGGGAATCACTCCTATTAATGATGTGATTCAGACTTTCATCGGCTTGGACTCCTTCACACCCCTTTACACTCCTTAATCGCGTGGCAATGGAAGCGGGGCGCGTCGCGCTGCACACGGGACACGCCCTTGGGGGATCCGACAGAACTTGAAATCGTGGTCGGCCCTGGCACGTTTGGGACCCAACGGCCACGTCGCACGACAACGCTCAGCACAAGAGCTCAAGAGAACCTCAAAGCGCAAGAGAAGGTTCTAGAGAAAAGCTCAGGAACAGTGAAATGGGCAGCAACCAATGCCACGCGAACCTCGAGCAGCGGGAACGATGACCTCTTGGAAGGCAGAAATAACGCGGATTTAGGTGTAACGTGGGTGATAAGCTTGTGCACCAAACAAGTTGTTGGAATGGGGATAGAAATAAGGCAAGAATCACGATCATCGTGAACGATCACAACCTGCATCAGGCAGCAGCCTGCTGCCTATGATATTGGAAGACTGAACATAGGTATAAGAGGCCGACCTTCGTCGCTCCCTTGGATAGAATTAAGCAGCGCAAAGAAATCTCTTCTGGTCACACCCTCCGTTGCACAACTCGTCTTTTGAGTATAGGCATGGGAGGCGTCATCTGCCACAAATCGCCTGGCCGGGCAAATAAGGTAGTAGCCAGGTACTCGGTCACTCTCGGTTCGCGAGACGACCAGAACTCATACACGGCCGAGCTGGAGGTGATAGCGATGGCACTTCGATGTATGCCCGACGGACTTCGATGCCGAGAGCTTACGGTATTATCGAGCAGCCAGTCATCCCTAAAGGCGATTACACGACCACAACAGCAGTCGGGCCAGGGCACCATGTCGCATATCACCGCTAGGTTCGTGCGACTGGATATGAGTCGTGGCTCACACTTTGGGGTCGTGTATCCGGTTTCACATCCAACTTGTCGCATCAAGGATTCCAATCCTAACGACATGAGCTTAAGTAGCTCTGCCCGAACACATGGCTGCTCAATTTCTTCTGTTCTTCAGATAATTCTCATCAATTGACTGGTGCCATCAATGATCCCTGTGGAGCCAGTTGTCTGACACGAGGTGATCTTCGACAACGGCCTCGGCGAGGGGTATGTTTGTAAAGGCAAGGTCAATCGTGTTTCCGTGCGTATTTGTCGGTATACCTGGAGTGTTTAGTAGGTCAAGGTCATTTGCTGAGGACCAGTCCACAATGTCTTAACCCCGGTTGGCGGTACCTATGTCCCGTCTGTCAAGCATGATGTCTGGCGTTAAAGTCACCGGCGACGAGGCAGCGTTCCGGAACAGGCTATCGTAGCAGTGTATTCAGGGCATCGCTGTCGTCATTCTAACGATAGCAGTTGACTATCGTCATGTCGTTGATTGTAAGCCAAAGAGTATCTCGAGTCTAAAATGGCCGAACTTGGTCCGCTAGAAACCTCGGGTGTCGTCGGACATATGTCATAACTCTAGGCCGAGCGTCATTACTATCCCATGTCTCGATAGGTGTGAATGTGTCGTATGCCGGGTGGGTTTTGGTCAGAAAGCAGGTGTCTGTGTAAGTCGTCCATGGTTCCTGCAGAAGGATGATGTCGTATCGTTCGGAATCGGCCAGCGCCAGGGCGCAGTCGTGGGCAGGGGGGATCTTGCCGATGTTAGCCTGAAAGATCCTAAGCGGCTTTCCGTCGCTCTTGTGTGTCTGCGAATGTCTATTCCTAGTCATGAGGGCGGGTGATAAGGACTATGCGGCGCTTTCTTGGTGAACCAGGCGGCCAGGCCTAGGGTGATCTGGTTCTTCCTCTGCTTCGGAGGTTGTAGCCACCATGATGCATGAGGGCGCTCTCGATGCGGCTGGACTAGACACGTGGGTATCTAGCTGCTCTTGTGATGGACTGATATCACTCTGCTGCGGTTCAGATACGCGTCGTTGTGGTTCTAGTCGCGGTCCTGGGTTGCGCTGACGGTATATTTCAGCACCTACTGCTCGGACATGTTCTCTCTGCTCTTTGGTCAGCCGGCGAAAGACGACGTGTATCTTCTTCGGGCCGGCCGGGCACTTGTGAAAGTTGGCTTCATGAGGGCCAAGGCAGTTGACACATTGTTCTGGTGCAGCGCAATCATCTGGCGTGTGGCCAGTCTTGCCACAGCGTCGGCAAGGAGGCTGTCTGTTGCAGACACGGTCTGGGTGATAGTCCCAGCATGTTTCACACTGTCTGGGACGATCGGTTTTGTCGATAAGCTTGCCAACACGGCTGCCAAAGAGGGACCAGTATTTCTTGGTCGGTCTCAGGAAAGATACAAGTAAGGTCTTAGTCAAGGGGTTCTCTGACAAGTGTCGCGAAGGGCGCACGTCAACCGGCTTGCCTCCCGTCTGCATTTTTATTTCGTCGTTGACAACACTTTCGCTATCCAGTTCATTGCCATGGAAGTTGGCCAGTCTGCGAGGAAAGTCTGCGACCGCGTAGGTAAACCACTTCTTGTTAGTCTCTACTGCGGTGGCCCCAAAGCCTGACGCCCACTCGGCCTTCTTCTCTACAAGGAAGTCGCGGGTCTCAAGATCGGTCGTCTGGGCAGCCCATCCCGATTTAACTTGGAATACCTGTCGAATCTTGTCCGAGGCGGTACCAAGCTTCTCGCAGATGTGAGTCCGGATCGCGTAGCTACTTTGGGCTCGGGCCGGAGCTCCGGCCTCAAGGCGGATGAAGACACGGAGGTCCTCTCGGGGTGGGGCGGTAGTCGTCCGCTGTCCCTGGCGACGAGAGGGGGGGGGCTTGTTGTTGGCGCTGATGGGTTGGATGATTATGAGAGCAACAGTAGGCGAAGCGACGACGCTTGCAGTACAGCGCCGTGCCGCGTGCTAGAGTCGCGATGATCCGAGAACTGAGCCTGGGACTTCTGATCAACACCAATGTTCCCTTTTCTTTCTTTAGCGATTCATTCTTTCAGCAGCTCACCTGGCAACTTGACCCTCATCTATCTGATCAGATATCAGGGAGCCGGCAATCGATGAGCCGCTTGTTGGATGACATGTACAAGACCAAGAAGGATAAGGTCAAGCAGGAGCTCTCGGATGCCCTTAGCAAAATTCACCTGGGGTTCGACCTGTGGACATCACCGGATCGACACGCTGTCATGGCAGTCACGGCTCATTTCCTTGACCGCCAGGGGAAGCACCCTCGATATACTTGCGATACCGGCGATGGCGACTGATTGCGAGAGGTCGTTCAGCCTAGCCAAACTAACGCTGACGACGCAGAGGCTTTCGATGACGACGGAAACACTGGAGAAGTTGCAATGTCTCAAGAACTGGGTCAGACATGGCGCGGTGAAGCTGGGAGCGACAGCGGTGGGGAGGGATGAACTCCAGTGGGAGATTGGAAATAGTAGTATGGAGAACACAGATGTTGAGATATGAAATGTTTGACATATTTGATCAAATATTTCAAACAACAAATCCAGTACTGGAGGCTATCAAATATCTCAAATATGACACTGGATTTGGTTTGTCGCTGGGGCAGCGCTGCCTCAACGACAAACCAACGACCCGAACCAGGATGATGACTATAACAAAACTAAAGCTGAAATACCAGCTTGGGCTACTTCCATACTGCACAGGCTCAATGATTTGAAGCAATGTGTTCAGTCGATTAAGAAACACACCTAGTCCTCCAGTCCAAAATTAACTCTAGTAGAGTTGATTTTATTGACCCACTTTAAACCTAGTAGGGTTGATTATTGCCAGGGCGTAGAGTTGATTTGACATTGTTCTATATACAGGAATAGTAGTGCTGATCAGAACAGGCAGGGGTTTATCCAGAACGCGACGCGTCCTTTCGCGTAAAGTGCGATAGGGGGGTATATCATACTACTAAATGGTCTCATTATTGATCGAAACATAATCATCATTCAGATCTTACTATCAAGGACCAAGTCACTATAACGATTACTATGACGTGTTGAATGTTGGAGGGTTCACCCTCAACTTCAGGATTAAGGTTCAGGATTAAAGTTTGAAGTCCTAAACTTAGATCGTAGGACTTTCATCTAGGACTTTCTAGGACTCAAGTCCTAGAAGGAACCAGTCGAAGATATAAGGTCTCA
>WEXE01000879.1:0-14945 GCA_011035825.1 Fusarium cf. hostae | reverse complement strand
TACGGGACTGAAAAGCTCCCCGAAAACAGACAAGGCACGAGGTACGGTACGAGAAGAAACGAGGGGGGAGGGGGGGGCGGACCATGGCAAGCATCACGAGAAGAAAGGGAAAGGGAAAGGACAAAAGGGAAATTGTTTTAAAGCGCCGAGGGGCGTGGCCAACTCTAGAACAACCTAATGAGATGGGACTCAAAATAGGTATCCGACAACACCAAAGAACCCAACTAATGATGATAGGGGGTCTACCAAGTAATTAGGCCATGCCATGGCATTGGATGCTGGGGACGGATGGGACAGTACAGAGTCAAATTCACAAGAGAGAACAAGTCAAAAGAGCCAGCAGAGCCGGGCTTAGCGGGGGGGAAAATGAGTAAGATGTAAGTTAATGGTAGACTCAAAAAGACATGCATATGCGGACGTGATAGAGAAAACAGACTTCCATACCCGTTGACGCACGGATACTTTTTTTCTTTACTGCAAAGGTAAAGGTAAAGGTACCGACCGACTCAGATTCCATGTGTAACATCCGTAGAACAGGACAGGGGGGGTCGGGTCAGCTTTTGCAGGTGAGCTAGGGGGTCAAGAAAAGGTAAAGGCTCTGATGAAATACTGAGGTAAGTTCAGCACAAGCTTAGTGTGACCTTTGACTGAGTATTTTTGACACCCTGTCCCAAGCTCTGAAGTTTTCTTGATCCCCAGGGGTGAGGTTCCATTCTTAGGTAGCGTGGGGAAAACTGCCTGCCTGCAGTGGGCTATAGACTCCAGGAATATCTCACGACTTGTGACATGTATCTTTTGGTACTACCCCCAGAGGCTATATCTTGCAACACGTCATTTATCCGCTCACCTCTGAACTGCAACAGTCATACCAAATGACAAGCAATAATGGCCTTGTGACATTGATGGATTCGTTCAGAGTCAGCAATCAACTTGACTAATCACCTCCCTACCTGGTGACAAACATCCCAGTCCGGGCCAGCCCAGCGCAACGATGAACAGGTCCCCCTTTGAATAGGTGTGGACCATCTCATCCCGAAATCAGAAACGTTGAACCAAGCTTAGGCGCGGCACGTTGACAGGGATTTGACGCGGCTGCAGTCATGGCTGCATCAGCCACAAGTTTGTTTTTTCGGCTAAGATAAGGTAGGTACCTTACTTTAATGTGGCTATTATGTATTTGGTCATTTTCGTTGTTCTGAATTCTATCCCAGCTCACAGTTGACAGCCGTTTGTTTCAGAGTCAGCGTTTGTGACTTAATTCCATTGATGTTCTAAATTACTACTTTACCTGGGTCTTTCAGAGGTCACTCTGCCATCAAATGATCTTGCCGGGACTGGAACACCACACGGCACTTTTCTTCATACTGTACATATTGCACCCATCATCCACTGTTCCTTGTATGGACACATAGCTTATGCTCTAGAGAAGCATTCAAGGCAATCTGAAAAGGGCGGCACGAGCGCCACTTATGTCTTTTCTCCTGTGGGAGTCAACGCCCTGAAATGATCTGGTTCCATTCATTCAACTCAATAACCGACACCGTTAACGTTGACTCCACAGGAGGTTCATAGGCATCCAATTCCTGATAACTTACCGAAAATACAAACACGGAAAAAGTGAACATGAATGGGTGCGTATAATAAACATTTAAACTCTCTCCGTGCTTATTCTGTCACAAGTAAATTGCACCAAGTACCAAACCAGGGATCATGACGATAAAAAGCCACAAATTACAGTCTGAGCATGGTTCTGTGGCACAAGAGTTCTGGAACTCAAGAGAAACGAGAATCGATCGGCGCTAATGCACCACTATCCCGGTCCTAATCTGTGGCGGTGCGACATGGCCTCACAATTAAAATCGTCAGCCAGCTTGTCTCAAGAAACGAAACCCAAAAGTCCTGTTTCAGTAATTGTGAGTTTCTGCGAGATTAGGGGAGTTCTCGCAAAAGGATCAAGAATTTTCTTGTAATGGTTGGCACAATTCAAAAAGAACACAAACCCTGTAATTGGAAATCGAATTTCCATAATCTTCGGTACATTTTACGAGTCATAAGCGTGTTTTCGTCTCACAAAAGGCAGCCATCGATAACAACTCAGAATATTTAATCATTCGCTGAATCGAACTCTAGTATAACTTTGACTATTTGGTATTTTATCTTATCTATTCTGGGAAGCCCAGCATTGAGATTTCCATTAATGCTGAATTCAGGTCTTTCGGTTCCTAGCACGTGGCACATGAAGAACGGATCAATCCGTCTAAACGCGCTACTGAATGTGGTGTCACCCAGGGTCCCTGACCCACTAACATTTCTCCGTGGTTCCATCCACTGACCAAAGACAAAAAAAAAGGACGTCAGACCCAAAGCTTGAGAGATCTCTCATCTATGTCACATATACAACATCACCAAAATGGATCCAACACTTTTGATCAACGACATCGTCGAGCACGATACTTCAACAAAGAAACCCGTTGAGTTTAACGACCTACCTATATCCTCTACGGGCTTCCCACAACATAAAAGAAGATGGAAGACCTCCGCTTTCAAGCAGAAGCGCGCCGAGGCAGCCGGAGCAACAGCGCCTGCCGAACAACCTAAGACCGCAGAGACGCCTCAAGCTTCGTCTTCAGATGTGGATTTTAAGGCTGTTGAGAGACAACGCATAGACCAGGAGAACCAGCAGAAGATTGCAAATATGACCCCTGCCGAGATCGCTCAGGCCCAAGAAGATATCATGAATGGCTTGAACCCAGCTCTCATTCAAAGGTTGCTATCGCGAGCCAATATAGAAGAGCAGTCTGGTCCCTCGCCTTTCGATGCACCAAAACAAGAGAAACAAGAAGAAACGCCAGACCCTCCGCCTACGATTAAAATCGAAGATACTGCCGAGAACGAAGCACTGAAGAGTACGCCAGTGACACCACAAGCTCACAAAGTCTCAATAGAATCGATATCGCAAAGTAGCCCCTCAGTTTCGCAAGTGCCTTCATCAAGAAAGATCCCGGATCACTATGACGAGGACAAGGCTCCGGCACAAATACCACCCGATCTATTCCCTATCACTGACCAACCCAAGTCGGTTCACTTTCCTGTACCGCCAGCTTTGGCCGATCTCGACCCTTCCGATCCGAATTTCTTAGAATCGCTACACAAGAAATACTTTCCCAATCTACCGGCCGACCCTAGCAAGCTCGCATGGATGGCACCTATCCCTACCGAGGGCAGTCCAGCTGACAAAGACTCTTCATACTATCCGCACCCCGAGATCGCTGTCAACGCTCTGCGCTTCGACTTCCAGGGCCGATTCTTATCACCAAGGGTCAGCCGATCCATACCTTCTTCGAAGGGGTTGCACCACCATGGCGACGCCCCAGAGGCTGCAGGATACACAGTTGCGGAGTTAGCTCATCTTGCCAGAAGTGCTGTTCCTGCGCAAAGATGTATGGCTTTCCAAACGCTGGGAAGAATTCTCTACCGTCTCGGACTCGGCGAGTGGGGTAAGAGTGAGGATGACCCCATAGCTATGGGAATCTGGGCAGCTGTCAAGAAGGGAAGGGTTCTCGATAGCTTGACTGAGGCTGCTATGACCGAGGGCGGCCATCGAGGAAGTCGAGTCTACGCTACTGAGGCCTTATGGCTATTTGAGAAGGGTGGTTGGAAGGAGAAATTCAAGGGCAGGTGATCGTGCCATTCCCGTTCTATAAGAATTTGATTATATAACCGGTCCATGGTTTTAAGAAAGCAAGATATTTACGACTCGTATCTAATAAACGAACAGCAACTTGTCCGCGTTAGAAAAGCTCGGCACGTGCAGACTCATTGAGACAGTCTATCGACCACATCGGAGCTATAAACTTGGTTTGGTAAGGTCAATTGGTGCCACGTAGCGATGATAATGAGAGATGTAACAGGTGCTTGGCGCAAAAGATGTCAGGCCATGCCAATTGCTTGAAGAATAACAGTGTCCATTGATTTTGTTTTGGATGGTGGTTCGCATAACTATCTTGCAATTGCGGAAGCTTAACCAAGCGTAAAGTGGTAGGTTGACGTAGCATCTTGTCACAGAAGATCAACAAAGACACCACAGGCTTGACATACCACAACTAAAGGGGGGAATACGATTGATGACG
Organism: Fusarium cf. hostae; assembly: GCA_011035825.1. Classification (NCBI taxonomy): domain Eukaryota; kingdom Fungi; phylum Ascomycota; class Sordariomycetes; order Hypocreales; family Nectriaceae; genus Fusarium; species Fusarium cf. hostae. The sequence goes on along the minus strand of WEXE01000879.1, from coordinate 10,815 downwards.
TGACTAAAGCCAATGATAGCATGTTCCATTGAATTCCGAACTGATGAATCGAACAAACGTGCTCAAAACAACTCTGCATATCAAAAGCATATGCGGCTTAAAGGTAATGGCTTGGCATCTAGAATAGAATAAAGGAGTGACTCGGTGTTCCCGTTGGAAGAGTCTAACAAATGGTGAAAAGTTCACGGAGCACTCGACAATCTCAGCATGATTGGCTGTGGTCTTCGATTAAAGAGAAATCTGGGGCGGCATGCACTGTAAAAAAGGTTTCTGGACTCGAGTGAGACAGTGTAAAGGCTGAGTCAAGGGCGAACGGTTGGCGGTGATTATGCGGTGTGTGGCTAGGTTGTACCCAGTAAGAAAAAAAGGGAGGCCACCTCAATGGGAGCCTCCACTGGGCTTGGGCTCTGGGTTGCCTACCTACGGAAAAAAGAATGGGAACCTGGTCCGGCCTAACAAAAAAAACCATATCTACCTATGCTGGTGGCCAAAGCCGTCAACTTCTTTCTCTTCCCTCTTGTTTCGTTTCCCTTCAACCACAAACATCACGGCACTGCCGCGCCAATTCCTCCTTCTCCCTCCCTTTGGGTGACTTGCCGTCTTCTTTTTATCTTCCTTCCGGTCATCGAATCAGTCAGTTCTTGTCTTACAACTTCGCTTTTTCGGCTTCGCTCAATCGCAATCGATCGATATTCCCCGCCACTTTTTTGTTTGTTGCTCCGCGACGACTTCAAACAACATCCCTCGATCTAACCCTTCACGAGTCGGATCCAACGCTCTGGGTTCCCCTCTCAAGCGACTATTTGTACTGCTCTTCGTTGCGCAGTCAAAAGCACAAAGCTTCTTTTGGCTTTTTGCTCTCCCGCTTATTCGCCCAATCCGAATCTGAGCCTAAGCTTTCTGCCCCACGATCGCGATCTACATCGACGTCGATAAGTGCCCGCACACGACACGACAGAACTTTTTGACAACCGGCCCCAAAAAAGACTTACGCAAGACACGAGACACTGTGACTTTCACTAGCCATGGCGTCTCCGCTGCAGTTTGCCCACCGAACCCAGAAGGACATCGGCATCACCGACGCTGCCCCCGTCTATCGACCTCTCTCTGGGTTCAAGAAGCCTGAGGGCAACCTCCGGTGCTGTACCTACTCGCCATGTGGTCGCTACTTCGCTTGGGCCTCTCCCGAGGCTGTCACTATCATTGATCCCTCGACTGCCCAGCAGGTCCTGTCCCTCCCCATCCTCAACGTCTACGAACTAGGTTTCTCTCCTCGCGGTACTTTCGTCATCACCTGGGAACGACCTGCCAAGGATGAGAACGGAGATGCTACCAAGAACCTCAAGGTCTGGCGTGTTGTAGAGGAGGGTGTTTCTGGTCAGGACAAGCAGCCCCTCGGCCGCTTTGTTCAGAAGCAGCAGCAAGGCTGGAACCTTCAGTACACAGCTGATGAGAAATACTGTGCTCGTCTCGTTACAAATGAAGTCCAGTTTTACGAGAGTCATGATCTCGTCAAGGTCTGGAACAAGCTCCGAGTTGAGGGTGCTACCAACTTTGCTCTTGCTCCTGGCAGCCAAAATCACGCCGTTGCCGTCTTTGTTCCTGAGCGCAAGGTCAGCAAATCAAAAGTTTTTGTTTCAAGAGATGTATGCTGACAACTTCCAGGGCCAACCTGCTGCCGTCAAGGTTTTCAACGTCCCTCTTTTCACTAACCCAATCTCCCAAAAGACCTTCTTCAAGGGAGACAAGGTTCAACTGAAGTGGAACAAACTTGGCTCCAGCCTTCTAGTGCTGGCCCAAACTGATGTTGATCGCTCAGGCAAGAGTTACTATGGTGAAACCACGCTATATCTGCTCAGCACTACCGGTGCTTTTGATGCCCGCGTGTCCCTAGATAAGGAGGGTCCCATTCATGATGTTTCTTGGTCCCATAACTCGAGAGAGTTCGGTGTTGTATATGGCACCATGCCTGCCAAGGCCACCATCTTCAACCACCGGGCCGTTGCAACGCACTCCTTCCCGATTGCCCCCCGAAACACCATTACTTTCTCGCCAAACGGTCGCTTTGTTTTGGTAGCGGGCTTCGGCAACCTTGCTGGTCAGATCGATGTTTACGACCTCGAGAAGGATTTCCGCAAGGTCACCACTTTCGAGAGCGGTAACCCCAGCGTCTGCGAATGGAGTCCCGATAGTCGCTACATCATGACTGCCACAACCTCCCCCCGACTCCGTGTTGACAATGGTGTCAAGTTGTGGCATGTTAGTGGCAGTCTCATGTATAACGAGGATATGGTCGAGTTATACAATGTTATCTGGCGACCTCAGGGTCCCGAGAGCATTGCTCCTGGTGATCCTTTGACCCCCGTTCCTACGCCTCATGCCTCTGCCACGGCCTACCTGGGCTCGGTCAAGACTCCCAGCAAGCCTGCTGGTGCTTACCGCCCCCCAGGCGCCCGTGGTCTGGCCACTCCTCTGCACTTCAAGCGTGAGGATGAGGGCGGTGCCGCCCACGTTGTGAGCAACGGTCTGCCCAACGTCGGTCCCAACGGTTTTGGTCGCCCTCGCCGCGCTGTGCCTGGTGCCGACTTGGCTGAGCAAGCTCCTACAGTTAGGACAGTTCCTGGAGCTGAACCCTTGGGCGATGAAAACTCGTCCAAGTCTAAGAACAAGAAGAAGAGAAACAAGAAGAATGCCCAGGGTGAGGGCCGGCCCCAGGGCGAACCTAACGGCGGAGCTAGCCTGGCGCCTCCTCCTCATGACCGAGGCCACGGCTCCGGCCACGAGGGTCGTAGCCCTGAGCGACGCAATCACCGCAACCGGAGCCAGTCGCGTAACAACCAGGCCCGAAGCCGCAGTAACACCCACCGCAACGGCCATGGACACCACGCTCACCAAAGCCAGGGTGCTGGCGGTGCTGCTCCTGATGCCGCACAGAACCCTAACGCCAAGAAGATCCGCAGTCTCCAGAAGAAGGTTCGCGCCATCGAGGACCTTGAGATGCGTCTGGCTGGCGGAGAGAAGCTCGAGGATACCCAGCTTAAGAAGATCAACACCAAGTCGTCTGTGCTTAAGGAGCTCGAGGGATTGGAGAAAGGGAACTAAAGGACGACTTGGGAGTTTGATAGGGGACAAAACTTTTGAGTGATTCTTTAACGGGGGTGACATGTAGTAATAGGACGGAATCTGTCAGATTGGGAGTGTTGTCGAGTCATAGCGGACTCTGTGATATTGGGTTGTACTTTATTGGACACCTGCACGGCGTGGATAGGTCGACTTTGTGGTTCTTCTTATGAAGGCGGTCAACCAGGGAGTCTCAAAAGTCATTCGGATTACGGGACGCTTGGTCGGCGTACCATAGTCTAGCAGTACAAAATCACAATGAAAATGAAAATTTTTGTTTACACAAATCATGGTTCTCTACGCCAGAATTCTGCATGAATTCGTTTGTGCATACTGTATGTCTTGTAGTGTTTTCTGATCTTACTTCCTCTATGTTTGTTACCCTATGGCTTGTGCCATGGAAGTAACCCGAGGTCGTCATATTCAAACTTTCGTGTCTCGCTGTTCAACAAGTAAGCCTCGATACCGAGGCCCGGTTAGCTCAATCGGTAGAGCGTGAGACTCTTAAATGAGTACACTATCTCAAGGTTGCGGGTTCGACCCCCGCATCGGGCTGTTCCTATGTTCCAAATGGGATTGAGTAATCGTTTATTTTTATTTCAAGTGGCCAATGTTATTTATATAGCTTTATTTTTGTTGGCAAACTCAAGTGTGATGATCCCAACACCCTCCCGGTCTCTGTTGTGCTTTCAACATGAAACAAGCAGTCACCCAAACCTTATTCTCTCCGTAGCAGCAACACAACAACTCACACATTGGCGTCTGTTCCTAGCTTCCATTTAAAATGCTAAACTGTAAATGATCATGAATGCTTTTGTTGTCCTCAATCGCCCGCTGTCTTCTCCAACACCCCTTCTTCTGTCTTTGCATTTTCCGCCTCTCGTCGTTGCTTCTTTTCAAGCTTCTTCTGATACTTGGCCCTCTTCGCATCAAGTCGATCCTGCTCCTCTCTCAAAGCCCTAATGGCCGGGCTCTTTGCTCTGATCTTGGCCCCATATCGCCAGAACACGAATGGAATTGGAATCATAGCTACCTCGAGGAGGCCCAGAAGTGTTCCAGCCCACTGGGGAGTCATGGCGGCGTACATCTTAGGACCAGCCAGGGGCAGGACACCTCCAGCAATACTTCGAATGACAGCGTTTCCGGCGAGGGCACTGGCAGCGTATATGGAGTACGCGCCAGCCAGATAGTTCGAACCGTAGATGAAGCTGATGGTGTTACCTGCACCGAAAGGGATGCCAAAAGCAATCGGAATAGCCCAATGGATGGTCGCTGGCAGGCATGTCCATGAAAACACAAGCTGGCCGATCGGGGTCAGGATTGCGCCAATTGCCATGACCAGTGCCGTCGCTTCAGGCTGAGGCCTGCCAGTTGCTGGATCTTGAGGCTGAGAGTTAATCAGACGCCGGAAAAGAGGCTCTGCGAAGATCGCAAGCATGGTTCCAACGCCGATGCCCACAAAGGCCAGCCCTGACATGCCTGCATCCCATCCACGATGTTGGGAGAACACGATAGGGTATGCCACGAAACAGAGATAGAGGATGGCATAAATCAGCGATATCCTGAGATGCTGTTAGCGCACAAGAAACAGACCAGGGCACAGAAACGGGACTACAAGACGACTCACCAGATATCCATAAACCACAAAATAGGTTCAGATGCCAACAGAGTAAATGGCCTACTCATGTTGATCTTAATCAAATGACGGGTGGAAACCTTTTGGTCATACTGACACCAATACCGAGGATCATCGTTCTCCTTGCGCAGTCGTGCGGCTTTTTGTTTCAGGATTGCGGGATGGTATGTCTCCTTAACTGTTATCATCATAAGAATTCCCACACCACCAAGAATCAGAGGAATCCAGTTATCCCATCGCCAGCCTAGATACTGGTATACAAAGCCACCAATAATGGGGCCAGTAGATGGCCCATTCAGAGGCGCGATGGACCACATGGACATGGCAGCAGCCAGATAATCTGGATCCGAGATATCGACAATAGTTCCAGGACTATTTGAGATCATAGCGGCACCAAAGACAGCACTGCAGCCGTGTTAGCACGGCAGTGACGAGATTGAAAGATGTCACTCACCCAAAGAAGCGCACAACAATGATTTCTGTTAATGATGTCGCCAGGGCACATGGCAAAATCAACAAAGCCCATACACTCAGGCAGACGATGTACACTTTCTGTCGACCGTACAGCTCACTCAGAGGGGCCACAATTAGACTTCCCGCGGCAAGACCAAGCAAATATGTTGTCAGCCCGAGTGTTGTCACTGTCGTTGACGCCCCGAACTCCTCGGCCAGACCAGATACCGATGCAGTGTAACATGTGCTATACAGGACGACGACCCATGTAGAATACGAGACACAGACGATAATCCACGCGCGATAACCTTTTGACCAGTTCCGGGGATTATCTAGGTCACCGTCCTCAAAGAAAACCTCAAAGTCTGGAGGCCGAGAGGCGGCACTGGTCACACTGGTGCCAGTTCTTGTATAAGTAATGGGCTCGCGAGCCTCGCGCTCTGCCTCTGTCTCGACATCTGGAGTGAGAGCGTGCTCCAGCGCCTCAAAGACGTCATCATCGTGGGTGCGGCTGCGGCGTGTTTCAATGGTCCTGATGGGCTCCAGAATTGGCGACGACCTTGTCGAAGACACCGACGAAGACGACTCGGCGCGGTTGGCTGGCGATGCCTCCTCAAGGTCCTCCTTCATGACTGTTTGGGTGTTGCTCCTAAACCTGGTTGTCGTGAGTTTGCCTGTCAGATGAAGTGCGATGGCGACTTTCACAAGGAACTGTCGTCATGTGCCGACTCAGCTTGGTTGCCCTTGGTTTATAAGACAATACAGTTCACGACACCGGGGGGCAATAGTGAAATATCCGAATTTTCAGAGGTAAGGAGGCGATTACATTGACGATGACCGGAAAACGGCACACATACAAACAGTTACACTACATGGGTAAGTGGTAAATTGCGCCCTAGGTATCTTCTACAACCGATGTGGGTGCCGAAGGAGCTTTCATCAGCAGTTTAGCCTCTTTCAAGTGGAGATCAACAAATTCTTATCAGCGCCGGGTGGGCCTTTTGGTGGGCTTCTTTGATCGCATCTGTTAAGGATACTGTGAGCAAGCCTGCGAACACTTAACTCGCCGGCACGGGTCACGGACCGGGCCCCGTTCTGATGGGCCCAGCGGAGGAGATAAGCGTCTCAGGTCGGAGGGAAAAGATCTACACGAGTCAACTGACGACCCTGCAAAATTTGAATCTGACTCTATCTCAACCAGGACAAAATTCGATGATACATATATGAAGACCAGGTTGTATAACCGAGAGGAACAATAGCTCATGGCTGATGCGTCTTTATTCCACAGCAAGCCCTCATTCTTGGCGCTGTTTGCGATGTTGACCTCTTGGTCGGCGCCGAAGTCGGCGGTACTCGGCCGAATGGGCCCATCTTTTCGGAGCCGCATCGGCCCCACAACGGCCGGATCTGAACCTTAACGATGGTAAATGCTTGATTGAGCCTTGATCGTGAACTTTAGAGTCACATCTAAGATTTGTCCTGGCCAATTCTGGGGTAAACGTATGATTTATTATATGCCCCACTCTTGCATCACTGTTCTTGCAGATTCTGTGTGTCATTATATACATGGCTTTAGCTATTGTTCCTTTAAGAGCTGTTCAAGTGCTATACTTAAAGTGACACTGATTTATTATGTATTGCATATAAGCCCACTGACGCTGGCCTGTATGCTAAGTTAATTTTGTTTAACTACAAGGGGTGTGTTTCCTCTTTGTGTCGTAGACTTGCATCCAGACCATGCTACACTCATATGGTATTTGTATGGCAGGGTGACTTGCATAAGATATCTTTGACGCCCACGCAAGTGCGAGATAATGCTGTTGATCGTAAATATGACTGAAAGGCTCTGGAATTTTCATCATTGGGTGACGTAGATCCTTCAGACAAAATGCTGTACGTGCGATTTAGCAAGTATTGATTGGAAACTTACTCCTAAAAAGCTTCGTTCTTGAGTTACACACTTCTCTTGTCGATTTCCAAGTTTACCTGGACAGTAGGGGCTGTTGTTTAGATGAGCGACTGAGCACTTGCCTACGAACCATGGTTCGCCCAGTATCGAGCGAGGGTCAGTTCTATAGACGATGTTATCTAGTTGTCATCGGTTCGCTCTATTGAAGGATGACCAAAGTGAGTGAATTTTTATGGACATGACCTGATTGAGGGTTTCCTGCAGATACTCTATCCACAAAACAGCGAGGTTAAAGTTGGTAGTATTGTATTTATTGGCGAGTCTGCTTACAGCTTTTATGGCCTGACCCTGGCACACCTAACTCATATAGATTTTGCTCAACTAGTAAGAGTATACTTATACATGACACTCTCGTCCATTTCCACCGAGACATTCTTTTTTTCAATTCCTCTGCAAGGTATCAGACTTGTTGTGTTTTTCCTCCGGTACGCCTCGCACCCAATGAGGTCTTAAAACAAGACCAGTATTAGGAACTATGCACATATATACATGATTATCTTCACGCAAAGGGGGGCCTAATGTAATGCAACCAGAGTAAGTGTATACCATCAACGTTGAAATAAAATGATGACCGCCGTGTTGAGCGGGTACAGACCATTACTAATAATAATGCTGAAGATCCGAGTTGTTGTTAGCTGCTTGAACGCCCATGGGCCGTCCTTGTGATGATGCTAGACCTCGAGGCGGTTGTTGGCCTCGGCCTTGACTGGGACCACTGGGCGCTGATACAGGAGGGTTGTTGGTTTTGCTGAGCGGCGGGTAGGCGTCATCATAATCCACCTGTAGCCCGTAGCCGCCCTGCTGGTTCTTTGGCTCAACATCGTCGAGAGACCGATAGTTGTAGCCTCCTCCTCTACCACGACCACCACGGCCGCCTCTGGCATTACCGCGACCGCCACGATTACCTCGACCCCGACCTCCTCGGCTCCCTGAATGGTAGCCTCGGGACTCGTTGCGTCCGCTATAATGACCATGTGGGTTTCTTTGGTTCCAGTCCTCGTCGCCGTTATGCTTCCGTTTAGATGATTTGTTGGCAAATAAACTCTCGTACTCGTCTTCTCTCGGATCCTCTGGCTCGATGCGTAGAATGACCTTCTCACCAACCACAGTCTCGAAAACGAAAGACTTTTCTGGTGGCAGGGGTTGCCAGTTCTGAATCTTGCCCGCGTCCATGGGTCTGATGCCCTTCCTCAATGCCAGCACGACGAGCGGACTAGGGTTGTCGGTATGGAACTTGGCGTGTTGGGGGATAGGTCGAAGCTGTGCCGCCCAAATGCTATTCTCAAAGCAAGCTGTGCCAACTACCTCCCACTTCATCTTATTGCCCATACCGCCGACCTTTTCCAGGATACTAGCTGGACACGGCCGGGGGCAGATGAGAATATTGTTGCCGTGGTACTTCAGCTCATGCTGGGGCATGTTTTGTGGTATATGTGCGAGCTTGATGAGCTTCTTTGTGTCCTCGGGTCCAATCATGTAACCAGTGAAGAACACAGTCTTCTTAATCCTGAGCCGATGCTGGCGTACTCGTGGGGATTGCTTCGAGACCATCACGTTGTGGATGTTTATCATGTGCTGAATCTCGGCTACCTCGATCACAGGATCTAGAGTCGTCGCGCAATCCGCCACTTGAATCACTTCAGCTGTAAGAGGGCCACGTGTCGGGGTTATGTTTTGTTGGCGGTTGAACTCGGCCAAGAAGTCGCGGAAGCCTTTCGTGTGTTTTGGTCGATCCTCGTATACGCGAATCTCTTCTGCTTGCTTGTATGTCTCCATCAGGGCTCCGAGGAAGAGTTGTTTAAAGTGCATCGTACTTTGGAACTTTTGGTTTGAGGGGCTTACGGCGGGTTTGAGACCGATCATATCGAATTCGAGTCCTTTGGCCGTCACCATCTTCTTTATCAACTCAGCGAACCCGCGCTCCGAACGACCCGTTAGTAGAACGCAGAGGGCGTCCTTCTGCTTCATACTCAGCTTGACAAGATCAACAATCTTGTCGTTCCACCAGCCATCCCAGGCACGCTTTTCCTCGACATCGATGCCTTTCCCTGTCGCGGCGAGGATACGGCTGTCATGCCACCAGCCACCATTGACAAACGTTTCTTGATTCGATAATGTTCCGATCGTGGGCCCGTTCCAGAGTTGGGGATTCGGTAGAGGAGTCTTGAATACTGAATTATGTTAGATGCATGCTATATTTTCATTGACTGAGGCGCGAACTCACGGGTGTTGTCGAAATCGTAGACGTGCAAGGATTTGATTTTGTCGACGGCTATAGAGGGTGGATTAGCGTTATGCATGGGAAGCAGAGGGGATGACAAGATGAACATAATACTTCACGAACCTGGTAATGAGTTGTTCAGAACGGACCATCGCCCTAAAGCCGTGATAGTGTGTTGCGACGCGGCGGCTGCTGGGCCATGATATGCGCTGAAGGCCGAAGCCATGGCGCCTGAGATGCTGAGTCTACGAAGGCGAGAAGACGCTGATGCTGTTGCTATAGATGCAGATGCAGCGAGCATACAGTTGGTCGTAGAGTATCGCGGTGGATTGGGATGAAGGAAAAGTGAGGCTAGAGTTGATTTGGCGATGTCCGATGATGTAGTTGAGGTCCAAGTTTGTCGACCCTTGAGAATAAAGTGACAGTGGGGCCTCGGAGCTGTAACTGCAACGCTACTGGCCTGAGGCGGATCCAGGGCCTTTATAGGCGAGAGGCGCCGCATCTTGGAAGTAACTTAACAGTTGGAGGCAGGGTGCTACTCAATCAAGATGGAACAATATAAAGTCAAAGACGTGAATTGACCTTTGTGAAAACGTATCAGAGAGCGGCATGAAAGTTTCCAGAGCAAGCTCAACAAATACAACCTTTCACCCGAACTCCATCCATTACATACCTCTATTAAGGTTACCCCTCATTGAACTGAACTGAACTGAACTCAGCTGAGCTGCATTTACTTGCATTTCACCTGACACTCTCTCTCCCTCTGCTTTTCACTATGGCGTCGTCTAGTGCTATTCGCTTCGTCACTGGCACCAAAAAGTCTCCCCTGGGCTCTCTGCATCTTCAGCTTCGCGTGAAACCGGGAGCCAGTAAGAACCGCGAGGGCGTCATAGCCGTTACCGACGATGCAATCGAGCTGTGCGTTTCTGCCCAGGCGAGAGAGGGCGAGGCCAACAAGGCTATCGTTCAGGTCCTCAGTGGTATATTGGACGTGCCAAAGTCTAGTCTTCAGCTGACGCATGGCATCAAGTCACGCGACAAGACGATTGTGTTGGACGGGATCAAAGGTGATGGAGAAGATTATGCAAGAGGCATACGGGAGATACTTCACAAGGCAGCGGAGGAATAATCAAACACGAGTGATATATACACTATTGGTTTGTTTCTCTGAAGATATGAGCTTCTCATTGGTTGGTGCGGTTCTTTTCGAGACAAGGACTATATTGCTTAGTAGGTTGTTATTGCCCAGAAATATTTGGCACTGGCTGACCTTCCACTGATTTGCTCTCATCCTATCGGTTATCTATGAATTGAGGGTGGCTGACGTTAGAGTATGGATTATATTCTATCTTACGTTTCATTCATGCTCACGGAGGAACCATGAGGTTTTTTCGGCCCCATTTTGCCTCAAAGCCT
>WEXE01000878.1:0-14989 GCA_011035825.1 Fusarium cf. hostae | reverse complement strand
CCCAACGAACTCTCCTGATGCGGCGACCAGGTGAGCATTGAATGTGCTTAGATGACGTCGTGGATGGCCTGGATCATCATGCCCATTTTTCTCAGCGGTAGGCCCCATTTGTCTCTATAATCGATGCTCCTTGGTTAAAAAAGTTTTTTAGTGTTTGATGCCGGGGCGGGAATTAGTTTCTAACGTCAACAAAGAGGTAAGGGTTAAGATGGGTTTATATCTATCGAGAGTTAGATACGTAGTACTGTCAACTAAGTCTTTATATGTATAAAGCGTCCCGGAGATAATTCTCCTGTTATGATGCGTATGGCTTGGGGTATGACGTATACAAAACAGTTCTCTGGAAATCAGTGTGGCCGCCACATTGGATCAAAGAGTTAATCATGATAAGCTTATTGTCGCCCATGACATTAAGCGTGCCCCTAGTTTATGCGCCAACCTCATTTAATGCAAAGACCCTCAATAATCACTAAAGCCACATTTGAGTAAAATCTTTTACTATTCATGCCTTCAAAAGGTTCTGATAGGTTAATCTGGGCATTAAGGACGCTCTCAAATCCTTTGGTTAAAACATCAGGGACTTGGTGGCCAAGCTCGCATGCCTCAAGCACGGAGGAGTATCGTCAAGATTCACTAAATCAGTATCGTGTCCAAGGTGAATTGCATAATAGCACCTCAGTTCAGTCTCAATCCAATTGATAAGCTCATTCCACGTTAAGTTACCTGTATAAAATATATATTTTAGAAAAGCTCTTAAGAGCTCCGCTATACTGAATACGTTTACTTATAAATTATAAAATAAATTAATAGTAGGAATGTATATTAATAGCTCATTATTAAAGTATAATAATATAGTTATTTAATTTATTTAACTTGTGTTTTATATCTGCAATGCTTATTATTTAAAATATGTTAAATTTTTAGTTAAATTTAAAGTAAAATAAAGCTATTCCTACTATCTGATATATATTCTATTTGCATTAATTATATCCTAATATTCTTATTAAATAATAGTAAAAATAAAGCCGGCAAACCAGAAGGCCGAGCCACCGGTTAGATGTAGGTGTATATACTGGGGAATGCTCTCTGCTTGCGTTGCTGATGCGTGCGTGCATCTTTCGAAAGTCCACTCAAGGGCAGGCTATAGCTATATCATGGTTTCCGCCCATAGACGACATAAATAGGCCACCATCCGTGTATTGCATGATTCCTCATGTCTTTTCTGACATCCACCAAAAACACTTCAACCTCTTCTGCAGTCCAGCTCAAGGCGCGAGTAAATAGAGCCATGCTCAAACCGGAAGCTCCGTTGCCAAGGTTTTCATAGTTCCATAATCCTGTTATCCATCACATTAGTACTATTCAGACATTCATAGAAAAGCGAACTAGACTGACCCATCTCCTTGAATTTGGGGTCTCGTGGCCAACCATTAGATGGCCATTTGTACATGGTCTCGACGATGTCAACGAAGCCTGCATCAGCTAGTTGTTGTTTATATCGTTTGCAGCTATCCAAAGGTGCTCCGAACTTATCTGCTGCTTCGAGCATTAATTCGCCCCATTTTGTAGCTGCGCATCCCTCAGGAATGGTATTATCGTCGGATTTGAATTTGAGAAGGATATCCTTTAACTCGAGCCAGCCATCTGACTCGAGATTGCTTATTGGAGTGTTAGAAGAAGTCCCAAATACGGAGTGTAAAAGGTTCCAGTGAATGCTGGTGCCTTACTCGTAACTTTGTTGGATGAACTTGGGCCAGTCACGGATTGATCCGGTAAGCATGCGGCCGTGAATGAGATCAAACTTGGTGGAGAATGTCCAAGGGTCTTCCAAGTCGTCGATATAAAAAGTAAGATTAGGGGGAACGCTAATACCAAGGTTAACTAGAGTTATAAAGAAGCAAGTTGGAGAGTCCTTACAAGGTAGGTTGGGTAGGGCTTAGGTCGACACCAATGACCTAGGCAAGTCAGATACAGATTCTTTTAGAAGCGTCTCTGCCAGTTCCCCCCTTCCACGGTCAGGAGCGTTTAAGGACAATAGGGTAGTTTTACATGCGATTCGGGATGATCTTCAGCTGGTCACATAAGTTAGTCATAACACGGTTGATCAATTTTGCTGACAATGGAAGATTGCTAACCATAATCAATGGCCCAAACACCTGTTCCTGTCCCAGCATCGAGAACTCTTCGGCGTGAACTTCCATTTTCCTGTGGATGGTTGATAAGACTGCCGTCAAACGTTAGGGTGAAGAGCATATGCTGTAAATCTAGTGTCACTTGTTAACGGGATAGGAAACCGAAGATGCCAACAAACATACCGAGTCGATCATTCTCCGTCTTGAGTTGAAATATTATAATTAGCATATTGCCCTTCTTATTCAGATGCAAAACCAGAAGAATGCAATTGATATCCTTCCATACTGAGAGAGATATTATACCTCATCGTTTGGCAGCACGTACTCTGACAGGTTGAGCGTTAGCTATGTAGTTCTGAGCTAGCTAGGACCCCGAAAGACTCAAAGTCGCAGCTTACTTCCTTTTTTGAAAGCATGATAAGATCTGCCATTCTCTATGCGGTGTCTCATGATGCTTGAAGCGAGCGATTCTGATGAACTCGCAAGCGACTATCAAGGCCAACTTAGCATGATATATTTAGGCCTCGCAATTGCATTCAATAGTTGAATATAACATGGCGGACTGTTGGTGGACGGGTGGACATACGCCGGCGAGAAGGGAATCAGCATCATCGCTGTCAGTGGATTCATTTTGCAAAGATGTCTAGAATGATTTAGTTGACCTGGTTTAAGGTACGCGGCACGGGTTATATGCTGACGTCAGGGATTAAATGGCCGGGTTGATCCGTTGCGTTTCCTTCAGAGGATTGTCCGGGGGCCGTAGGAGACGACATGTTTCTTGCGTTGCCACAATGTAACAACTGGCTAATAGGTTTCTCGTGCGGGGGAGTAGATGAGTGAAGGTTTCTGACCGCTGGCGTTCTGTCTAAAGTTCATGCAACTGCTGACTTATTTCTCTGCCGCCATTTGGCAAGCTTTCCGAGATTTTAAGTTTAGACCCTTGCTTCTGCTGCGGGGAGCCGGAGTGGACCATACGTGACGGAAGACTTCCTATTGGCCATAAATAGCTGTGCCATCTTCTCCAACCCCCCAAATGGCAAAGATCGTCTGTATCATATCACGGACAGGTTTGTGAAGCATGCAGGCAATTACAGAAGGGAACCAACTCCGAATTGACACGTAAGTGCATGGTAACCATCACTCTCAGATTTGGAAAGTCAAGCAAGGAGAAGCGGGGTAACGATGGAAAGTGAAGACTTCACGAGGCATACAGAGACATTTTTATTCATCGGCACATAAACATACCACTTGGTATATTTAACTACGACTAAGTCATGTCATTTCTTCAGCAGCTTCCTCAAATTGGACTTCTCCAACTTGCTGCTGTTGCCGGAATTGTCATAGTGATCTGCTATGTTGTCTCAACGATTCGTCAATGGGCTCGCTTGCGCCATTTTAGGGGTCCCGCAATTGCTGGCTTCACTCAATTGTGGCTGATTTCGAAGGTTGGAGGTGGTCGTACTCATCTTGACCTTTGGGAAGCTTGTAAAAAATATGGTCAGTTCAGAAGGATGCTTTTTATATGTTAAGTTTACCAACGCTCTGGCCTTCGGCTAGGTTGTTGGCCATTGATACAGCATTTGCCGAGTCCCCATGTCATCTCAGGATATTCAATATTCATAGTGGCTCAGTCGGAGTGGATCTAAATATGTTACGGTTCCTTCAACTAACACCAATGTACAGGCGATATTTCTCGCGTGGGACCAAACGACCTCATCACTTCCGACCCAGATCTAATGAAGCACATGCTCAATGTCCGCACCCGCTTTCAACGCTCAAGTTGGTATGATGCCATGCGCCTTGACCTGACCAAAGACAACGTCCTGTCCCAGCGTAACGATGAGTTACACGCCAGCACTCGTTCAAAAATGGCAGCAGCTTACTCTGGCAAAGAGGTTGATAACATCGAGATGACTGTCGATGAGAACGTCGAACGTTTGCTCGAGTTACTAGATACCAAGTACATAGCCAAAGGAAGACCTTTCGACTTTGGCTATAAGGCTCAGTATTTTACCCTGGATGTTATCTCCGATTTAGCCTTTGGTGAACAATTTGGTGACTTGGAGACTGACTCAGATGTCAATGGGTATATCACTGCGATGGAGGAGAGCATGTCTACCATTATAGTGACCACCGTGATGCCTTGGATAATCAAACTCTTACAACTTCCGGTCTTTAAAAGTATGCTGCCATCGGAGAAAGATAAAGTTGGCGTTGGTAAGGTCATGGCAATTGCGAAGAGGGTCTCGGCGGATCGCTTTGGTCCTAACCCCAAGGTTCAGAGAGATATGATTGGCTCTTTTATTGCACGAGGCCTGCTCCAACATGAAGTTGAATCAGAAATTCTCATGCAGATGTAAGTCATTTCAAGGGCCTACCTCTAACTTCCTTGGATGGCTGACGCTTGACAAGTCTTGCCGGAGCTGACACTACTGCTACTGCTATCCGAGCAACCTTGCTATATGTTATCTCTACCCCTCGTGTTGTTCAAGCAATGCGAGCAGAAATCGACCAAGCAAAACCTAGTCTTCCCATCATCACTGACAGCGAATCACGTGTGATGCCATACCTCTAGGCTGTTATTAAAGAAGGCCTTCGAATCCATCCACCCGTTGTTGGTTTGATGTCTAAGGAAGTCCCTAAAGGTGGAGATACCTTTAAAGGTCATCATTTGCCTGGAGGGACCAAGGTCGGCTATTGTGCTTGGGGTATATTCCGCCGACCTGATATTTGGGGCGAGGACTCGAATGAGTTCCGTCCTGAACGCTGGCTGGACTGCTCCCAAGATCAACTTCGTCTTATGGAAGGAACTCTTGAACTTGTGTTTGGATATGGACGGTGGCAATGTCTTGGAAAGAATATTGCGTTGATGGAGCTGAACAAGGTTTTTGTTGAGGTGAGATCAACACGTCTGATAACTCCGTCCTTTGAAAACTAGTATGCTAACACGTCCTTCGCTACTATAGCTAATCCGCCGCTTTGACCTTGCTGTAGTAGACCCAATCAAGCCATGGCAGTCTATCAATGTTGGGGTTTTTCTTCAATCCGAATATTGGATTAGGGGTTACAAGCGGGCAGGTCTTTCATAATGGATTGCAGGGCGTGAAGCAAGATGGCAACATATAATACTAAATACATACTCGCGTAGCTCGGTCACTGAGTCCTTATTATTTTACTAGTTGTAGTACTATGAACATATGACAGGGCTACAGCATGTTCATACCCTTACAGACTGGTTCTTTCTTCGACTATCAAAGTTTTCTAGTTTCTAACTTCTCTTTGAGGAGGCTCAATCTGTGTAAGGAACTGTTTTAGCAGTGAATCGAGTCCTGTGACCTTCTCGTTGGCTCTTTCTTTTGCTTCAAAATGACTTCGTATATCATACTGCTCACTCCCGGTGATCAAAAGCGCTAGGGTCCGCCGAGGTCGCTGAATAGTTCTCCGGCTCAGTTGAGGAAGAGATGGGGTGGCATCCATGAGCATAACGGCGTTGCGGCGTAATGGAAGCACGATTGTGGGCCTGCACGATTTGTACGCGAAACGGACGGACGTTGATGAGATAGGAATGCGGAATGGGTCTTCGTACTCGTCTCCTATCCTCGAAGAATAGAAGCTCCAGGGCAAGGCATATGCCAAATCATCACCACCCTGTGCCTATTGGGGGCCTGTGAGATATACGAGGCATTGCAACGCTTCTTGGCATCTGCATACTGGCATATCTGACAGACGAGAAGTTCATATAAACGGAGAAGGATGAATGGGATATATAGGATTGGAAGAGTCTGGCTCTGGCACGGTGTCAAGCGTCATGACTTAAGGAATCTGTCTCAGATAGCTTGAACTCTTGGCCGTAGTTCATATTGGTAGGTGGTGTTGCTGAACCTGAGCTAAAACCTTACGCGTTGCGTTATGGCATGCTTCACGTGTAACCAAGCACCAATTAGAAAATTGGGAAATTCAAACCTATACTTGTATAATTCAACTGTACCCCCTGCAAAATCCAACTCAAACCCCTGGTCAGTGACTTTGGGAAATTCAAGTTGTCAGAGGGCAAGTCCTTCAACCTACGGTCAACAGGAACGTACAAAGACCTCAGACAGGGGCCTCAAGAGTTACCTATCGGCAACTCTAGGGGTGAAGTATCACTTATTTGTATGCAGAATGCGGTCTCGGAGATCATCAAGGTAGTAGTCGCACCCCTTCAAAAGTGGTGTGAAGAGGGGGCTTTGTCCTTCCTCAAGTAACTTTGTTCACGTACATCAATTGGCACCTTTGGCTTTGACACAAGTAAACCCCCTGTAGTTCGGGGTAAAATAGATCAATTGTACAACAATTGATTTTGGACTGTAGGACTAGGTTAAGGTAGAAATAAGATTGGTGCACTCACTTGTCTGGTGCATTTGCTTATCAAACACGTTATATGGCTATTAAGCGGAAGTTCACTTGTAACCCGAACAGATCCTATCAGTTTCTTCTTTTCAAATGTTGTTCTCCCCTATTAGGTAACGAGATGCGGAGGTAAAAACCTTAACAATGTGCTGGTGGAAGTTAATAGTGCTGAGATATATACCTCAAGCAGTGTCTGGCCTTTATGTATTGTCGCACCTGAACATTATGAAATCCTCATCCTCTAGAGAGACATAAAATCCACGCCGTACCCAAATGGAGCATCACGTTTTGAAACCTTTGTCGACTGGACTGCGGGGGTATGGTAATACAATAATTCCTGTGAATTACAGGACTTCCAAGACTCATATAACTCCTTAGGGCATTTTACATCTCGATGAAAATGAAACCCTCCTCCAAGGTTCAGGATGAAGTTATCAAACTCCCTCTCCAAGCCTCGTTCAACGTTAAACGGAAGTTCTTTTCCTCCTATCGTTTGATATAGCTCTCTCTCGAGTTGATCCGACTGCCAATGGCTGTAAGATCCTGGTGCCGTGGCTAGGAACAAATATGGTTTGGACCCGTTTTGCGAAGGCTTCGTTATATTAGTAACAGGGCCAATTAGCGCCACCTTGAGGCCTCGTTCTATCGCCTTATCAGGCCAGCAGCTGCGTGGGAAAATCATTTTCCAAATTCCAACAATCTCAAGCTGAGACCTAGTAAGCTTTTCAAGAGGATCCTTGCGGGTTAAGGCAAGCCTTCGCTTATCAAACGGAAGTAGCCAGCTTGCAACGTGGTTCAAATTTCTATAGGAAGATTTTTCATTCTTTGATATTGGCATTACCCTAGAAGTGGAGACTTTGCTTGTATATATAATAATTAATTCAAACTTACCCTGTTCTGTCCTTTTGGGATGTTTCCTCGAGCTGAATTGGGCATTTCCAAAGAGTAGTTTGTTATACTTATGGCCATTATCTGCCGCCACGAGACATGCCCCTTTGCTGTTGCTCCTAATCCTGCCCAAGTCTCTTACTACACTATTCATAAATGCTGCTGTATTCTAGATAAGCTTCAGGAATTAACTCTACTTGTTAGTCCAGCTGCGTCCTTCAACTAAAACCTGGGGGCTAGACTGTACAAGTTTTTATCTTAATCCCATTACTGTGGTATATTACGGAGAAACTAGAGTTCATCGGCTATCCTATGTCATGCTAGCGCCTTTTCATTTCCCACCAAAAATACTTCGTCGGTTGCCAAACGACGCGAGGGATAATCCCTGGTAAGCAGAATTCCCAGAGCGAAAAACATGGCAGGAGGGATAGAAACTTTATATTTAGTTCTTTGCATCTTGAGGGTATTATATGTGTCCTATTTTTTCTCAGCTAACTATCTACATCGTATTTCCCCATGAATCATCCTTGCTAACTGTCTAGATCTAAATTCTCGTCAAGTCCACGTTCCCGAAAGATTGTTTGCAAGGCAACCAGTTGTTGGAAACTGCCGTTCGCTACCAATACATACCACCAATGTTGAAATTCCAAGTAACAACAATAGCCCGGGCAGAGTTTCATGAGATGCGTCGCTTTGCTGACTATTGTTACCAGCAATGCGAGGCCACGGTCGACTTTTGCTGCGTCGTTGATATGCTTCCAAGCATACCCCTTGGCATGGTAATTTGGGCCCTCTGATGACCGGTATTTGCGTAACCACTTTTTCCAATACTGGACATCTTTCTCCTCGAGTTCTGACAGTCCGAGACGCCCACTTGCGAACTCGAGTAGCTTCTCGACTACTAAGTCCCACAGATGATTGATAGCCCGTCTATCAACAACGTCCAAGCTTGAGCGCATCCTGGATTGGTTCAAAGCGGTGATGTGCAGGTCGGACTGAGTTTGCTTCTAATAACGTTAGAACAATTGCGTAATGGTTGAGGAAGGCCTATTATCTGACTTGAGGTTCGAGGCTTGCTTATGGACTCCAGCACCACGACTAACTCTCGATAATCAGCGTATAGTAATCAATGCTAAGTGGTAGGATTATTCTTTTGTGTTTCCTTCATACTCTAGTGCTCTTCATCGTTTGCCCTGTCTCAAACCTGGTATTTATCATTTTGTTGTTCTGCTGTAGAATACAGGATAATTTGTGCAAGAGAATGAAAATACGTTGGTGGTAGTACAGTCTTCTGTCGTGAAACCATCTGTTCCCGTGAAAAACAATATAGGAAGCTAGACGAAAATAAAAATACGGTGATGGTAGTACGATATTACGTTGTGAACCCTTTTTCTTTTCGTCTCGGGTTGTACGCTACAGCTAGTAGGCGAGGGCAAAAGCTTAATGGCGTCTTAGACAATGAAACATCTTGCCTTTGTCACACATCGCACAATATTTAAGTAAAATTTTGTAAAATCTCATAGAATAAGCGGTGTGTACTAACCAATTTGCCACATATGGCTTTCCATTTGACTCAAATACAATTCTTATCAATCTCTTCCAATTATTTCCAGTTTATAAGTGGCATAGCTTAGGGCGATTAATTCTGTTATCGATGCGATATAGTATGGATAGTAAGTCCTTCCTTAAAGTTCCCGGCAGGCTGGTTGCTTAGCCGTGGCGGCGATGATTTCGAGTGATCTGTTACGGAACAGCTCGGCCCAGCAGGTGTGTTGGAGCCACGGGGTCGTCTCGTTTGTTCCAAGAACCGCGACACGATCAGTTTGAGTACTCTCGAATGGCCTTTTCATGATGTGGATATCTTGATTTCGGGATCGAGACTGCGGATGGCTTAAGTGATGGTAACGGAACTCTCCAACTGCTCAGAGCACCTATGCCTGAACATATAGGTGGCTAGGATACACGTCGTACACGCGTCGACGCGTTCAGGTGATTCGCAGAGCTTGAAGTCGAAACTTTTCAATGAAAAAAAGCAAAGTCGACTAACGTATTTGATAAGCGGGTGAGCCAGATAAGCGGGTGAGCCAAAAATCCCTCACCTTACATCGTCACCATTCAATTCAATATTTATCAACAATCCAATATGCCACAGTCTTTATATGAGGCTAGGATCCTTCTTGCNTAGGATACACGTCGTACACGCGTCGACGCGTTCAGGTGATTCGCAGAGCTTGAAGTCGAAACTTTTCAATGAAAAAAAGCAAAGTCGACCAATAAAATAGCGAGATCACTAATTTGGCTTAAACTTTGCTTGCGGCGCGTTATTGAGAAGCCTCTTTCAAGTGAAAATGGGATGCGGGGTTATTGCAGGGATTATCAGCCAATAATAATGCGAAACGTCCACTTTCAGTGAAAAAGGGACGGACGATAGGGATGTAGGTTATGAATACCAATTTGGGATAAACTATCTGAGGCATGCTCTATTCGCTAAGCTTCTGCTGTCTGTCCTTGTTCAAATGGCCGAGCCTGGGAGGGACGCAGTGTCCACTTACCACTTAGTATGACATAGTCAGCTTGTCTACACCATAACGTTTCTCCGAGCTCCGTTANCCGAGCCTGGGAGGGACGCAGTGTCCACTTACCACTTAGTATGACATAGTCAGCTTGTCTACACCATAACGTTTCTCCGAGCTCCGTTAAACTTTTATGCTTCAGCTTCTAACCTTTGAGAGTCTTGGCCTTAATACTTCTGCGTAAAAAAAACTTTAAGCCAATGAGTTCCGACTGAATTCTAATGATCGTTCATTTTTGCTATTTTATTGGCGAATTCCTTTAAGGTACTGATTTGCTGCCATCCGAATACTCCGCTATGGCCATCATCAACGAGCTTATTCCAGAAGCTTTGCGCTGACCTCCTTATCTTTAGTATCAATCTCTGTGTCTGCTGCTCCATCCTTCTCTAGCGGCTTCTTCAACCATCTCATACCCCTGATACCTCAGACAGTATGGTCGAGTAACCCTCCCAGAGACCGCAGAAGATGCCTGCGAGGTGATGCGAGGGTGGCTTGTAGGAAGCGGCGGCGTGTACAATGAGTGTCCTCATCGTCCTCTCTTGAACCGGAAGACCGCGACACAGAATCCTCGTGGTCCCCTTCTGATGTGGGCGTTGAAACTCTCCGTGGAAGTCGGCCGAGAAGTCCCCTCCAGCCACCAACCACTCCACCTCTCGATTGATCCAGCGACTCATAAGTCTTCAGGAACCCAGGGAGGATCGAGTCCTCCATGAGCTCAAGGACAATTTGGATGGCATGGTCCAGTTCCGATGGATGTGGAGGCAATGAAGAAGAACGCAACCCAAGAAGTCGGGTCCTAACTTCACAGGGCAGGTTGACCTCGCGATCTCCGTTAGGAAGGATATAGGTGCCTAAGAGATCTTCCCATAGTTCCTGCAGGTAATCGTAATGGCGTCTTAGATACTCCCAAGGGACTTTTTTATCCTCGACTCTCTGCGTAACATGCTCGGTATCTCGAGGCATCTTGGATGAATTGAAGGGTTTCTAGACAATGATTTTTTGAAAGATAGGCTATAAAATCATTTAATCTCGAAGGGTCTGAGTTTAAATTAGAGATGATTTCAGGTAATAACGACATTATNAATCATTTAATCTCGAAGGGTCTGAGTTTAAATTAGAGATGATTTCAGGTAATAACGACATTATAAAATGTGTCTTTCGGATAAGGAACAGCCTGTGATCTAGCCGTCTCGAGCCTCATGCCTTAACCTTCTTATAAGTTGAATACCTTCTTCTCTCACTGTATACTGGAGATGTCCGTGGCTCCTATTTATTGGAGGACTGCGTTCCAACCACGTCTCTTTTGACTTTGGGGCAAAAGGTCCAACCCGTTTTGATTGGATGCTTGTCAACGCTCCCATATCAAGGCCCCAATTTATATCTCAGCCTTTCAAAACTCTGTTAGCCCACTTTCAAGGGATTGCCGCCACGAGACCAAGCCTTTGAACCTAAATTTGCAAGCCACGGGAGATTACCATGCCGAATATCCATGGATTGGCTAGGAAGCCACAATGCCAGTTGAAAGATACGTCTGATAACCAATCAACACTTGAGCGCATGTCGCCACTACCATTATCACGCCACCATCACGATCTATCTTAACGCCCAATTATCGGTCTCTCCAGCTTCAGAGGTCTGGATGCGCTCTACATGACAATGGATTGCCTAGGTCAGAGCCATTTCATGATTCAGAGCATAGGGAATTTCGCATTCAGCCGAGATTCAAGATGCGTGGCTTTGCGGGTCTTCATAACCGAAATATCCCGCAGCAAAACATATCCTGTTTCATTCTAAGCGGGATTTCTTTTCAAAGACAGAAATTCTAAACCAAAATTCCTTTCCAAAATGGGCTGATGCCTGCATGAAGGTTGCAGAGGCTGAATCTGACAAAGATGGCGGCGGCCTTTATTGGTAGCATTACTAGCGCTGCAATTCTTACCATTATAATCATTTGTATCCCTGCATTTCCTAATTCTAGAGGTCCCATATCAGACCTAGAAGGTCACAGACTTTCATATCTATGTCAAAGATCTGGACCCTGTGCAAAGCCCTGAGAAGGATAGCACCTCGAGCTGCACTTCTCTGCTATCCACGTATAATATCCCAAGTAAGACGGTAGTAGAAGTAGTCCTCGCAGTATTCCTTAACAGCCTGCTTGTCGCAATTCGCTCGTTTCATGCGGATTTGACTGGTAAGCTTCCGAATTTGTTCTTCTTGCTCATGGCCTTCGGTACGGTACTTGCCCTGCTTCAGTCGCGCGCATTACTCTTCGAGTTCAACAATCTCTAGGTCAGGCGGCAGGTTGGCCCAGACTTTGTCTGATATTATATCCGCCGTGGTTT
Organism: Fusarium cf. hostae; assembly: GCA_011035825.1. Lineage (NCBI taxonomy): Eukaryota > Fungi > Ascomycota > Sordariomycetes > Hypocreales > Nectriaceae > Fusarium > Fusarium cf. hostae. Next base: position 2,665 of record WEXE01000878.1, on the reverse strand, counting down.
AAGGATTGCGTGTAAGACTGACAAAGGCAAATAGCCTGAATAGCTGGCTCTCCGTCTCTTCTTCCGGAAACGAATTCTAGAGGTCGAAATTCGCAATGTCGTTAAGGTACGCGCTTTGGAAGATCATAAACCGGGGATCTTAACGTATTATCTGGTCGCTAATAGAGTCAGGCACATTTCACGTGAAGAATGAACACGATTGGCAGTGGCAGAGCCATGAGATAGTAATAAAGCCGGCATCGATCTCAGGGTGGCTTGCTTAAATACGCACTGTTAGCGGCATTTCCAGCGCCTCGCCTGGCAAACCTAGGAGTCCATTACCTCTCGTGTCCCGAATCGATGCTCTGAAAACATAGCTATTCTTTAAGATATTTTCATTTAGTTATGAAAAATTAAGTTTTTTGTGAGATTTGTGCTTTGTGATAGAACTTTTACTCGGCACTGTACTGTAAGGCCTTGTCCCTGCAGGGATCTTGTCCTTAAAACGGGTTAGGAGATTAGTCAACGCCTTGCAGTCTGCGGCAATTACGACCATTATCAGCCTAATCTTCGTTTCGAGCGCTCGCCTTCCGTTCGGCTTTACCAACCACGACTCACTCCACGGGTATAACCCAAATAGCAATGTCGTATTCAGTTTTCGTTGATTGCATAGATGATCACAGCTTTAATACTCTGCCTTCAACGGCAGCAGCTAATGACCCCACCGGCGTGCCTAGCCTTCCGCCCGAAGAGGGCCGCGGTGATGATTTTCAACCTTTCAACCTCAAATATCGTGATTTCAAGATCAACCTTCTACCCAAGGAACCACTTGAATTATTCCAGCTTTTTATACCTATTTCCCTTATACAGTCATGGATCAAATACACCAATAGCTGGGTCACTCACCTGCTTAAAAATGCTGTTATTGATAACTAGAGTACCCCCCTTTCCGAACACTTACGCATCCTCAAATGGGAAAGCATCTCCACTTCAACGGCTTATGTATGGCTTGGAGTCGTTATTTACCTAGGGATTCATAGAGAAATATCCCTCAAGGACCATTGGAAGGCCCCTAGCCTAGGAGATCAGCGCCCTATTCACTCAATCATCAAGTTCATGCCGCTACGGAAGTTCGAGCTGATCACACGGTATTTCCGCACTTTTGACTACACCAAAATCGATGTAAGGGATCAGAGTGATCTTCCAAAGACCTTCCAAGCGGCTGAAGAGTGGTCTAATCACATACAGAAGGTGTCAACCGAGCTCTATCTTCCAGGGAATAATCTGACTGTAGATGAGTGTATGGTGCCGTTCACAGGCAGATCAAAAGAGACAACGCTCGTCAAGGGAAAGCCCACGCAGGTAGGCTTCAAAGTCTAGGTTATTGCGCAACAGGGCTTCTTTCTGCAGTGGCTTTGGCATGTGAAGACATCACCATATAAGGCTATCACGGTCGAGCTTCCTACACCACAACGGCACAGCAAGAAGGGAAAGCTGCTGACCGAGATCCCTCTCAGCAATACACAGAGCATCGTGGCTCACCTACTGAAAAGGCTGTCAACGCAGACACATCACGTCTTTACAGATAACCTCTTCTCGTCACCGCAGCTCTTCCGCCTTCTTCGGCAGCTTGGATACGGGGCTACAGGCACGGCACGCCCTAACTGCGGCATCACCACCGAGATGAAGAATGTAAAAGAGACCGGGAAGGCTCCTGGTGGCACGCCTTTGCAGTATAACGAGGTATATTTGATCCCGACACAAGATAAACAGGTATAGACAACTTTATACGTATTTCCCTTACTAATTCGTCTCTTTCCGTTATCCCTAGGTCCTTCAAATCGCTTGGAAAGATAGCTCTGTGGTGATCTTCCTTTCAACTGTGCACAGCGGAGCCCCTCACGAGCGCACACCAACCAAGAGGAAGTTGCCCGCCAAAAGAGGCACGAAGGCAGAGGCACAACGCCTGCAGCAGGTATTCAATGGTGATAGCTTCAAAATGATCCCTATTCCTACTGTTGCCGCTCAGTATAACATTGAAATGAATCACGTGGACCGCGGTGATCAGATAAGGTCCTATACAACATATCAGCATCGATTCCGCCGCGGTCCTTGCCAGGCGTTGCTTTGGTCTTTCCTCCTTGAAGTCGCACTTACGAATAGCTTCATTTTGCAGAAGAAGACCCGGCAGCCTCATTGGAAGCCCTATAGCACGCTTCAAGCTTGGAAAGAGGCTATTTACAACGTCATTTTCAACAAATACGCATCTGACGGTCACACAAGGAAGAGAGGCCGCACAGGGAAGGAAGAAGACAATGACAATACAGAAGCCCGGCAAAATCACCTATAAAGAGATATCAATCATGTCTATAGAGGCAAATATTCCCCCTGCCTAGCTTGTAAAGGCTGCCGGCAAGGGCAGCCTCGACCAGGGTGGGGAATCTATCTACCAATGTAGACGAAATGTAGATGTAGATAGATGTAGATCTACATCTATCTATCTATCAGGGGGCCATGTGGGTCATCTATCTATCTATCTTACCGTCGGATATGTAGGCGAAATGTAGATAGACGCCAAGATGAAGACGGAAAGTAGAGAGACTTTTTTTGGTGCGCAATTCCCTTCCAAAGCAAGGTACCGGTACCCTCACCTTACTACCTACCAACACCCCCTGTCAGATCATTT
>WEXE01000877.1:0-15029 GCA_011035825.1 Fusarium cf. hostae | reverse complement strand
CGAAAGGCGTGTTCTTGGAGATGTTCTTCACAGCTCAGCTGATTTTCGTTGTCTTGATGCTGGCTGCTGAAAAGTCTCGAGATACCTTCATTGCGCCCATCGGAATTGGGCTCGCCTTATTTGTAGTTCTGATCCCTGGTAAGTATACTCCCTCCTCGGTTGCACAATTGAGTACCAGATCCTATACAGAGATCTGACACTATATTTACGCAGGAGTATTCGTCACTGGTGGCTCTGCGAACCCCGTCCGCAGCTTTGGCTGCGCTGTTGCTGGTACGGACTTCCCCAGGTATCATTGGATCTATTGGGTTGGGCCAGCTCTCGGTGCTGCCTTGGCTGCTGGATACTTTCGGCTGGTGAAGTGCATGCACTATGAAGAGGCAAACCCTGGGCAGGACGCTCCGGATGACGTTTAAAGGAGGTGCGGCGAGGAAGCACTTAGGGTGACATGTTTCTGTTTNGTAGACTGGAAGTAGACAAGCAACAGAACCGTTTTCTCTAACCTTTGCTTCAATCTGTCACTTCAGGGACCTAGGCCCGCTTCAATAGCACGGCTCAATCGAGAGCCCTCGCTAACGGAGTAGAACTAGGCAAAGATAAGCTCACCTGTCGGCTCACTGCTTAGGCTATCTCAAAAGACAACCTGCTCTCTCGCTCACCGATGGACCTCGGGGTTCAATCTAATAGCTAGGTCCTCTTCCCACCAACAGCCCCATTATACATCACTACTTCATGCTAGTGCTGGCCTTGTCATGCCTAACACTACCTTCTCTCACATACCTAACTAGAAGTCTTTGAATAGCCAGGTTGGGCTCCAGGCCTTAAACGTAAGTGAACCTTCAGATAGCCGGGTTAAGCTCTAAGACCTAAACCTAGGTTTTATGAATACTAGCTCGGCTAGGAAATCAGACACATTTCCTCCTTCCCACCCCCTACTCAATCCCATGCTCGGCAGCAATGCTACGGCGCCGCCACTTGGCAGTTCACTGGCCTCCATGAAGCCAAGTGGGAAGTGCTTGAGCTGTCATGCAATTTTACTTGAACAGATTCATGAGTCCACTGACCCTACGCTCGATGATCTCGATTCACGAGAGGGGCTCCGCCAGGTATGGCAATCCTGTACACGTACAGTTTGGAATGACAACAACAGGACGTCATCACAGGCAAAGGAGAGCAGTACTGTGGAAATCTGATCCAATAGACACGAGTAGGTGACAGTTAGGAGTGTTAGTTGACGTCATTTCGAGGAGGCAACTTGTTTAAACATCTTTCCAACAAAGTGTAGTGTAGGTTGACTTAATAAATGGCAACAGCCCCTCAGATTTNGGAAATCTGATCCAATAGACACGAGTAGGTGACAGTTAGGAGTGTTAGTTGACGTCATTTCGAGGAGGCAACTTGTTTAAACATCTTTCCAACAAAGTGTAGTGTAGGTTGACTTAATAAATGGCAACAGCCCCTCAGATTTTCAAATGACTCTTCAACACCACGACAACCACTAATATACCTCAATATTGCAACCGAAGCACTCCCTGTACCCAAACACCATGGCATCCAACCAAAAAAACACTGCTACCGGCCAAAACGAAACCGCGGACTCCGTCCAGTTAGTCACGAACACGCTAGGCAACACGGTCGGCGGGGTCGTGGGCACGCTCGGTAACGTCACAGGAGCAGCGCTGCGCGGCGTGGGCAATACGCTGACAGGCGCGACGGGAGAGATCGGGCAGCCAGTCGGCAACGTGGTNGCTAGGCAACACGGTCGGCGGGGTCGTGGGCACGCTCGGTAACGTCACAGGAGCAGCGCTGCGCGGCGTGGGCAATACGCTGACAGGCGCGACGGGAGAGATCGGGCAGCCAGTCGGCAACGTGGTGGGCGGCATCGGGACAGGCGTTGAGAGTCTGGTCAACAACGTGGCTAAGGGTGTGGAGGGAGCGGGAAAGCAGAATTAGGAATAATAAGATAAAGTTATCACGTTTCTTTTAATGGCCGGATGATGGTGGGGATGCCACTCGTAGGGGGCTCTATATTGTCTTTCCTGTGGTTACTTCCACTCCCGTAAGGGGCACATTGACTACCCAAAGGGGGGCCTTGACTCGCAAATACATAAATAAAAAGTACCTCTTTTATTAAGAACTTAGTATGCCGAGGAAGGTATTATCCTCCCTTGCAGTGCGACTCCAAATCTTTAAAAATTAGAAGAACAGTGACCTTATTTTCTATCTAAACGGTATGTGTTTTTCAGCGACTCTGCACCCTAGATCGTTAATTAATCAGCTATTAAGGGGTCAGGATCCCCCATCTACTGAACAACACTCTCGAAAATTGAAGGCCAGGAAGGCGATCCGGGCTGCTTCTTGAGGGCTTGCTTCTTCTCTACGCAACGCAGCACTAGACCGTTGTACCCAATGCCCCCATAGTGCCTACTTCGTCGAAGTTATACTGGTTCTGGCGCTTGAAATACTTGACTGCCGACATTATCAGTAGTGTGAAGAACACCTTGATAAGTTCAGTAGATGCGCAACATCGAGGTCAAGCTCGTCATTCCAGTACTAATTATCAGGTACATAATACTCTATACAACGCCGCTCTACCTTCTCGTACTAAAAAAGATATCACACCATCAGGACAGGCTCCAGCACAAAACACGACGCCTGTTCCTGACCTCCCACTTATACAGTAGTACGTCAAAGCGCGACAGGCAAAAAGATTCATTCCCATCACGACGAGATCAGTTTAAGAGACGCTACGAAATCCCACCCTGCTTTGTGTACCGTTGGAGGACTATGTAGTTGGCAGGCCTGGCCCAGTTGTAAAGAGTCCCACATTACTTGATCTCGACCTTGGTTTAGCGGCACCAGAGCCGAGTGCAACCACAGGCCAAGTCTTGCAACTACACTTAAACGGCAGCGAACCAAAGCCCTTGGTCACGGGACAGGCTATGCCTGATGGTATTGACGTTGATCGGTCAATCGGCCGTATGTTCTGGACAGCTATGGGCGGCCCTGGTGCGCCTGACGGAGCCGTCTATTCGGCCAAGACAGACGGCACTGACACCGCCGTGGTGGCTGCTCCAGGCGTTGTCAATACTCTTAAACAACTCTGCCTCGACACGAAACATCAACAAGTTTACTTTTGCGACCGGAAGGGATGCGCCGTGTACCGTTGCGCCTATGACGGCTCAGGATTACAAGCCATAGTCAAGAGGGATGAAGCTGACTGTGATGTGATGAGATGGTGTGTCGGCATTGCTGTTTTCCCCAGCCGTAGCATATTCTATTGGACACAAAAGGGCCCTTCGAAGGGTGTCAAAGGTCGCATGTTCTGCGTTGACATCAGTGGACTAGTGGGAGACTCCAGGTCTGACATTACTTGCATTTTGGATAACTTGCCTGAGCCGATCGATCTGCATATCAATGAGAAGAACGACAAGTTGTACTGGGCGGATCGAGGAGAGATCCCTCACGGCAACTCACTCAACAGCATCTCTCTTGATGCAGCCGGCATTGCAGTCAAGGACTCCACACTAGGACCACGTCCACAAATTCTGTGCAGGCAATTTAAAAAAGCTATCAAACTAGCCCTAAATTCAGAAAACGACGGAACTTTCATTACTGATCTTAAAAAGTTTGTACACTATTATAATATTACAAATAAACAGAAGCATATGATATATAAAAATAAGCATCAAACCTTTACAGGCATAGTTCTGGTTTGAAAGTAGATTAGTGGTTATATACGTGGCTAGTAGATATTTAGACAAGATTTTAGACAATTCTATAGACTGTATACCTATGTTTCCTCTGCGGTCTGCCTAATTGATGTCCTCAGAGTTTATCACTTATCTCTTAAAAAGCCTGACGCTAGTGCTATCACTATAAGGGTCAAGCACAGGTTCAGGTAAGTAAAACGCTTTTTTGGAGATACAAGCCTAATTCTGTTCAGACTGTTCATTGGCTGAACAAGCTGATTATGCCCTCCATATACAGGTTGAAAATATCTCGTGGATGTTGTTTTTAATTCAACGATATAGTAGACATGTTTCCCTTTCTATTTCTATAATTCTATGATATTTCTTGTTTACCTTGCCTATAAATATCAAATGCAGATTCTCCTACACTCTCTGTGTCTCTTCCTCGTCAACCTAGTCAAACACATCCATCACATACCTCACATTCCTTTGTTCATCGAACCACTTACTTGCCTCGTCAAAGCTCATCTCACCCCCGAGTTTCTTGTCCATCTCGGTCTTGACTTTGATCATGACCTCCCGTACCGACTCAGCCATCGCCCTCGAGCCACATACATACACCGTAGCACCTTTCTCCCAGAGCTCGATGAAGTCCTCCTTATCTTGCCAGATCCGATCTTGGACATATTTGCAATCCCGTCCATGTCGACTGTACGCTCGCCTTACGTCTACTGCGCCGAGCTTCTGCCAATTATCGAACTCGTCGCGGTAAAGATCATCTTGGTCAGGAGCACGACAGCCGAAAAAGAGCAGAGCCGGCGCAAGAGTGCGACCCGTCTCGTATATCATGGCGCGTTGTTGTATAAAACCTCGGAACGGCGCAAGTCCTGATCCAGCGGCAACGCAAATTATGGGCGTACTTTCCGGGTTTGAGGGAAGGCTGAAAGCAGCAGGCGACGAACGAATGGCCACTTGGATCGTGTCACCTTCAGCTAGAGAATCGAGGTAAGAGGTGGCGACGCCTTGATATGTGCCTTGGCCTGACATGGCGGGCCCTTTGAGGACCGAGAAGGTTATTGTCGCGCGAGATTGATCCCATAAGGGAGACGAGGAGATGGAGCTGGAAGAGAGAAGTCAGCAAGGCGTGAAGCGATACGGCGATAAGATTCTTACTATTGTCGAATTCGTATAGATGGCAACATCTGCAGAAAGTCTCTGATAGGTAGTTCGACAGAGGGATACCGTTCTAGAATTTCCAGAACCGATACACGCTTGTCGCTGACCGCCTCGATATAATCTTCCTCAGATAGCGAGGTCAAAGCAGCTTTAGTTTCTGCATCGGATGCAGCTTCGGCAATGAGGAGGAGGTTCTATCGCAGTCAGTTAGTTTCATGTCGCGTGTGATTGCTTGTTGATGGTCTCACCCTCTTGGTCGCCGGCTGAGAAAGCTCAACGTAAGAACCAAACACGTCCAGCGCTGATACAGACGTATCAGTAGGGAGGGCAGTTGGTGTACTGCTCGATATCTCCAGATGAGCATCCATTGGAAGCTTGAACCTCCTCAGTGTCCGGCGAACAACTTCTTGGGGATTGATTGGCAGGACAGCAAGGTAGTCACCGACTGTGTAGTGAATGCCTTCGGGCAACTGTATCTCAATATGTTTTTTGGCTTTTGCATCGTCGCTACTTGTTAACGTCTTGGTAGAGACCACTGTTGCCTCCTTGACATCTTGACGAAGGGTAAGGGTCCTGAAGTTACAGCTCTTGACGCTCAATCCCTTGCCTGCAGCCTTATTGCTGCGCTCAGGCTTGTAACGCGCTTCAAGAGCAGGCCACAGAATGTCATCTTCCCATGTCTCAAAGTCACTGAAGACCATATTTTGAGATGTATCGGTAACACCCATGTCGACAATCCGAGCGGCGCCAAGCTTTTCGAGATTACCGTCGAGAAGCTTAGGGATGCGATGGAAGGTCTGCACCCAATCCTTGTGACCACAGCCAAAAACGGCATACGAGACATCTTTGAGTGGCTTGGATTCTTGGTCAGTCTTCTCAATCCAGGCAATAAAATGCCCAGCATTGTCGGGGGGTTGACCTTCGTATGATGCGGTGACGATGACAACTGGTTGATCTTCAGGAAGGTTTCCCTTTGCCGTGTCAAGACAGTCAATTTTGGTGACATGGAAGCCATGCTCTGCGGCATCAGTTGCAATCCTCTGCGCCAAAGACTCACATGTTCCACTATTGGAACCGTACAGGACGGTTATAGGAACACCGCCTTCAGCCTCAGTAGACTTGCCGTTAGTTCCATTCTCCTTGCTCGTTGTTGTACTAGATAAACCAGCCAGCCGGCGCTCAAGGGTGGTCGGCGTAAGGTTATCCCTCAAGATCGCTCGCATATACATCTCCTTGGGTTTGATGGTCAAGGTCTGTTTGTAGCCGAGATGATAGTTGGGATCAAGAACAAAATTGAAATTCTGCAGAAGCATGACCATGACCAGCAGAGATTCCTGCCAAGCAAATGGCCTTCCAATGCAGGCTCGCATGCCATTACCAAACGGTTTCCACGAGTTGGGGAACTCTTTGTTCAGTCTGGTAAAATTGTCATCAAACATGCGTTCTGGTTTGAACTCATTTGCATCGTCTCCAAATACTGTGGGGTCGAGCTGTGACTTTGCGAGGAGGTTGATGATGGTCTCACCAGCCTTGACAGGATACTTGTTCCCAAGAAGAGTGTCTTCGAAGGCCTCGACAGTGAAGAGAGGGATAGTCGCGTTGATCCGAAGGGTTTCTCTCAGAACACCATTCAGATATGGAAGCTTAGAGAGGTGTTCTACCTGAATAGGTCCTTTCCCTACCACCTGGTCCACCTCATTTTGAGCAAGCTGGTAGGCATCTGGATGCGTGAGGAGCTGATAGAAGGCGAAAGATAAGAGTCCCGAAGTAGTTTCGTGCCCTGCAATAAGGAAAGTGATCAAGTTATCCATAATACTTTCATCCGTCATCTTCTTGCCGGTCTTTGTATCGACACCCTCAAGCATAGCTGTCAAAAGGTCCTTTCGTGTGCTTCCATCTGCCTTTCGGGCATCAAGAACCTCCCTGGCAGTATTTCTCATGATCTCGATATCATGCTGATACTTGCGATCGCGCCCGCCATAGACAACTCCGGGTAAAGGCAACCTTCGAGGCTTTTCTCCAGCCTCTGTAAGAAAATCACCCATTGCCTCGATGAACGGGTGGAGGACTGTAGAGTAATAGCTGTTGAATCTGTACCCCATAGAACATAACGCCAGTGTGTCTAGAGTCAGACGCGTAAAGTCATCGGTTACCATAATGGGCGAGTCCGGTCCGTATCGCGCCCACTTGAGAGCAAGTTGAGAGGCGATATCGTGCATCTCGTCAAACATGCGCTGGATCGACAATGGTCCGAAGGCTGGCATTAGCACTCTGTGAGCGATGCCCCAGTTCTCCTCTCCGAGTTTGGCCTGCATTTGTGTTTAGAGTATAACATGCGAAGATTACTGAGACAACATACAGTAAAAAGCCCATCGTGAACTCCTTCTCGGATTTGCTATGGAGCTATCAGCCTCGGTCCAGCCCTGAGAGTATGCCGTGACTTACAGTGAGAGCTGAATTGACAGATTTCTTGAATCGCTTCTCATTGCATGTCTCGTTGACCAAAGCCTGTGTGGAAACGACCACGATAGTTCGGCCAGGGAACCTTAAACGGTAGATCTCGCCTTGTAATGCATTGTTAGCTAGTTGTCGCGCCCTTGCATTCGCGAGGTTACTCTCACCATACTGTTCTGCGAGCGATACCATAGACCCCAAGGGGAAGTCGGGATTGATTGATTTAATGTTACCCAGCAAAGGCAAGCCCGAAGGGGTCGGGATCTCGGCTGTTGCAGCCATGATGCTCCGATGCTAAACTTTATCTTGCAGAAAATCAGTTTAATGCCACTATGATGCATCAAAGTCAAAGTACCGGTATATTAATAAGGACGAAAGATTCTTGATGCAATTTTTCATGCTCCACCACATGGGACCACAAGGATCAAGGTTTTACGTGTGCCTCGGCTCACGACGAATGCATGCATTGGCCAGTGCAGGTTTTAGAGTTGCCCGGAGCCTCCACGACAGAGTCAGGGTCTCGAATTATTTTGTTGGGACGTCATGTCTTCACACTCGGACCGAGAGTAGTCCATGAGTTTGGACAGGGGCCCCTGAAGATGGCCAAACTGTTGAGTCGGTGTTTTTATGGCGACCCACATAGTCCCGGAGGCCGAGGCATATCGCACTAAGCTGGAAGCATCGTGTCAACAACCTAGAATCCGGGCCTTGGCGATATAAGAATCCCGCTATCTTGTTCTTGTTCCTGGATTGCTTATTCAGAGCTGGGGAATCTCTGCGCTAACTCGAATCGCATCAACACGTCCAATTCATCAGACCTTAGTCTAGGAATCATTTCCGGACAAGTCCTCGGGCATGAAATTAGCGAATTCCGTCCAAAGTGTTGACAGAATCCCTGTCGATGCAAAATCATAGCCCTCAGAACCATCAAGCCACTGCGTAGTCTCAATTCCCTGCGTGTCTGGTAACACCGTCGGTTCTCGTGAGATGACCTTAGCTTCTCGAAGCGTTTTCTCGACCATGATTTTAGCACGGTTGAATAGATTATATACAGCATCGGCAGAGATATAAGACTTTCGCATCTCCTATAAAGCCAATAGGCAGATGGCCAAGTTGTGCCTTGATAGTTGGCTTAATGATAACTTGGATAATAATATCTCAAGCAAGTATACTTAGATTGGGGGGCTAAAAATGAGGATACTAATAAACTGTTAATAGAATAATACCTGGCGGCGTGAAAATATATATATAACTGTCTGGGCAAACATTATTAGATCCTCTGCTATTATAGAATTAATGGCCTAGGTTGTATAAGAAGCTATAGTTTAAACTTTGTTCTTTGTAATGGTTTTCTAAGAATCCTACTTATTTACTACAACTTTATATAGTATTTTAAGGAAAAATAATAAGTAGAGAGTTATAATTACTGCCTTATAGCTACTTAGCTTATAACTATTTATATTGCTCTAAAACTTACTAAGTATAAAACTAAAACTAATATAAGTAAGATGTTAGTATTAAGCTTTAGTTAGTATATCTATCTAGAAACTAATTAATATAAATCTTATTTTTATTTCTTTAAATAGCTGCGCCTTAAAGGTCTTATATACTTAATAGTACAATTAAATAATAATATTTTTCTTAAAATATAAGTTACTGTAATTAATTATAATTATATATTAAGTAATATACTAAGCTATTTAGGTAAATAATACTAATACTTTAATAAATAGCTAGGACTTATATTATAAAACCCTAGTATTATAATTAAGTATAATATTATTGCCTTATATACTAATACAAAAGGTAGTTTAAATATAATATTTCTAAAATAGTTATTCTTTTAATTTAGTAATTAGTATTTACACCCTTTTAAAGCTATTATATTAAGTAATAATTAAACGACATTCTTATTAGTTAACCTTAGCTTATTAATAATTATAATTTATAATAATAAATATATTACTAAATATATTATTATAAAGGTTAAATACTACTTTATATTAAAGATATTAGTATTTAAAGGCTTATAATATAAAAGGGGCTAATATTAGTTTTATTTTAATACTAAGGACCTAGATAATTATTAATATTAATATAAAAATACCTTATAAGAAACATAGATTAAATTAATATAAGTTTATTCTTTTTATAATTTATATTATATAATATTTATATAATTTATTAGTAAAATTAATTAAAACTAAAATAATAATACTATTAAGCTTTAAAGTATCTTAGCTTATTAAAAAGCTATATACTTAAAAGTAAGGTAAGAGTTATAAATCTTTTTAATAAATAAACTATTCTTAATAAATTATACTTATTAATATTTATATATACTAAGAGTAATATAAAAATATATATATATAATATATATAAATATATTCTATAGTAGTAATAAACTAAAATAACTTTTATTATACTTATTAAAAAATTCTTAAGATATAAGACTAATTTAAAAAGATAATTATAATAAAAGTAAGCTTTAATAAGGTATTCTCTTAGTAGGTATAGGGGTAAGGAAAAGCATCCTTTAAACTAAAGGTATTTTATCTTTTTTAATAAAAGAGATTTTAATAAAGGCAGGGTGTTATAACCCCTGCATCTATATTACATAATCCCTATAATTTTCACTAAGTATTATAGGATTACCTCTCTTAATAATAATCCTCTTTTATTAAATTACTTAAATTATAATACTTTAAGATTAAATTACTATAAATTATAACTAATCCTTATAAATTTAACCTTTAAATTACTTATATTCTCTACTAAGCTATAAGGCTACTTTTAGTATATAAATTATATTTATTAGCACTTTTATAAAACTTAGCTTACTAGCTATTAATAAGACTTCTTTACCTAAATATACCTAACTTACTTTATTTACTATTAAGAAATATAATACTTTATAATTACTTAATATAATACCTTATAACTTTATAAATATTAAACTTAATATAAATTAGTTTACTTATTTAAAACCCTTTTTATTATATATTAATNTAATATAATACCTTATAACTTTATAAATATTAAACTTAATATAAATTAGTTTACTTATTTAAAACCCTTTTTATTATATATTAATAGCTCTTATTTAGAATATATTATATTAATAACTAAGTAATATTATATTATTAAAATATCTAGTAATACTAGCCTAATACCTCTTTATATTAAAGTACTACCTAGTATTACTAAAATAATAGCTAAAGTCTAATAACTTTATAATACTATTTATATTTTATAAGCTTAAGTAAATATATATCCTACTATAATTACTAATAAAAGAAGTAATAAATAAGACCTAGGTAAAGTACTTAAGCCCCTTAAGCTAGAACCTTTTAAAGGCTAAGCTATAGATATAATCTTATTCCTAACCTAAATAAAGGCTTACTTCTGCCTTTATAAAAATAAGCTAAATACCCCTATAAAGAAACTCTTATATATTATAAGCTTAATTTAAGGAAATATAAAGAATTAGTTTAAGCCTATTTTAAGAGATTTCCTTAAAAATAAAGAAAAAGTATAAAATTAAGATACCTAGAATATCTTTAAAAACTAAGATAATTTTAAATAAACTCTTAAAGATAATTTTAAAAGTAATTAATAAAGAATAATAAGCTATAATAAAACTACTTATACTTAAGTAATATAAGTCTTATATAGCCTACTTTATTAAATTTAGATAACTTATATTTAAGACTAAATAGGATAATAAAGCCTTAATAAAAATCTATTATAAAGAATTAAAAGAGGAAGTTAAGGATAAATTATACCTAGCTAATAGACCTAAAGAAGGTCTAATTATATATATTACTATAATAATTAAAATTAATAAATAATAATATAAATATAAAAGAGAGAAAGTTAACTATAAATAAGGTAATAACTTTAACTTATATTACCTTAATTAGTAATAAAATAATAATAACTAAGGTAATTTATAAAATTAAAGATAGTAATAAGGTAACTAGTAAAATAATACCTTATATAAAATATATTTAAGACTTATAGTATTTAGAGCTATTTAGCCTAGTAATAATAATAATAATTAAAGGCAAGATATATCTAGATATAAGTACTATAACTGCAACTAGTTCGGATATATAGTATAATAATGCGTAAAACCTAAAAAACCTAAAGACCTTAATTAAGGTAAGTAAATCTTAAGACTAATTAAATAATATAACCCTTAGATAGCTATATATATATAAATACTAGGAATAACTTAAAGCAGATATAATATAGTTTTATATTATAAATTAACTTTTATAAAACTACTACTAAAAGCCTATAAGGGATAAGAGAAGTAAGTACTTATAAAAGAAGAAAAAAAATAATAAAGACTTTATAAAAATAAAATTAATAATAATTACTATTATTAAAAAATAGAAAAACTAAAATAAAAGGAATACTTTTAATAGAAGTAAAGAGAAAGATATTAGAAATAAAAAGAAAACTAAAAGAAAAATAATAAACTTAAAGAACTATAAGTCTTAAGAATAATAAGATAAAGGAAAGCAATTACCCCTAATATAAATAAACTAGCTTAAGTATTTAAATAAATAGATAATACCTTTATAAAGATAATTACTTAATAAGATAAAATAACTATTATAATAAATATAAAAAAAAGATATATTATAAAATATAAAATATTTAAATTTATTAAAATTAAATTATAAAAGAAAGAAAAAGCTTTTAATAAGAAATAAGAGATAAGAGCTAAGGTTTATATTTATTATTATTAATACTCTTAAAGTATAAAATATAAAGAAGGAGTAGTATAAGTAATTATATAATACCTTTATAAAGAAGATAAATGCCTTAAACTAAAGTAGAAATAATATTATAAACTATTATTTAATAAAGCAGAAACTAAAATATAAACCTTACTTAAAAAACAATATATATAAAGAGCTAGAAAGTATAAAAATATTAATATACTTAAACTTTTAAATATTAAAGCCTATTATATTAATAATATTATAAACCCTTTATATAAAGAGGAAAAATTTAATAAATAAGATAATATTTAAATATTTTTTATAAATAAATAATATAAAGGAATATTATAGTTATCTTATAAATACTATTAATATAAAATATATAAGTAAGAAAAGCTTAATAATAATTATTTTTTAATAATAATTCCTAATATGCCTAATAATAAACCTTACTTAAAAAAAGAAATAAAAAGGTATTTAATATATATATAATATAAAAGCCTAAAAGTAATAAAATTATAATTTAATATAGCTTACTATTAATAAACTTATAAAGTAAACTAACTTTATAAGGGAATTTATTAATTATAAAGACTTATTAAAAAAGCTAAAAAAGAATTTAAAGAAATTATAAANAACTTTATAAGGGAATTTATTAATTATAAAGACTTATTAAAAAAGCTAAAAAAGAATTTAAAGAAATTATAAATAGAAAATTTAATTACTTAAGGAAAGGATTAATAGGAATAAAGTTAAATAATAATAATATAACTTAAGGAAGAACCTTTATTTTAGTTAACTTTAAGGAGGCACTTAATTAAGTAGAAATTAGTAAAATTAAAGAAAAATACTAAGAATAGGAAAATAAATACTAGGAAAAAATAAGCTAAGGATAATATAGCTACTTAGTAAATAACTTATTAAATAATAATATAAGCTTAAATATTACTAAAGAACTATAATATTAATAAGAAGTAAATAGACTTTACCTAGTTATACCTTAGTTAGCTTAAGAATAATATATAAATAAATAAAATATAAAACTAAAGGAATATTTTTAGTAATAATTAGCTAATAATAAGTTTATTAATAACTGCCTTAATAAAGAAGGATATAATAATAGTAACTATAAATAAATATATTAAGATATATTAGGAAAAGTTATATACTATTTATAACAGAGCGTTAGATAAGTAAAGAATAAGGATAAGAATAACTTAAACTATTAAATACTTTAGGGTTATATAAAGACCTAATACTAAAATGCCTAATATTAAAAGTTTAAATTAAAGGAAAATAGCTAGATATATAAATTAATTATAAAGCTAAATAAAATTTTATTAACTTAGAAATAGTTATATAGTTAAAACTATTATAGAGAAAAAAGCAAGAACCCTACCTATTACTTAATGCAAAAGGATAACTCTTTAATTATAATAATAGAATTATAAATTAAGAAATTAATTACCTTAAGGTCTTTATTTAAGGAAAGAATTAAGGAATAGACTTTAATATACTTCTTCTAAATAAGGAAGTTAATATCCTCCTTAATATAAATTAGCTATAAAAGAAAAACCTATATATTAACTAGAGGACTGGCTAGGTTACCTTTTTTAATAACTATAATAGTAATAATAAAATAATAATAATAAATAATAAGAAATCTTAAACCTTAATTAAAGAGGATAATATAGGCAAATATAAAGTAAAGAATTTACTACCTCTAATAGGAGCATAATATAAGTATATAAAAGGTAAGAAATAATAAAACTACTAGATCTTAGGTCTCTTTAAAACTTAACTATATAACCTAAATAAATAATTAAAATATTAAAAAGAACTTAAGAAAGAGGAATAATAAGATAGACTTAAGAACATTCTAAAAGAATATTATATTTATAAGAAATTATTTAAAGAAGAACTTAAAATAAAGGTATTATAATATAGCTATTAAGACTATAAAATATAACTTAAAATAAATAACTTATTATTTTAGAAGATTTATAATCTTAATAAAAAAAAACTTATTACTTAAATACCTTATTAATGCCTAATAACTCCTAAAGAATTTTTACTAATAACCTTAAAAAGCAAAGGATTAAAAACTATATTTTAGTTAATAATATTAATATTATTAAAAGACTAAATATCTAAAACTACTATATCCTCTTCTTAAGTAATAATATTACCTATAGAAGAATTCAGACTATTAATAATAAACTAAATTCCCTGCTCCTATAATAAACACTTTATATAATAAATACAGGATAACCTTATAATAGCCTTATTTACTTCTTATTAAGCCTTAAGGAGCTTCTCCTTAGCCTCCTCCTCTACTTATTTTAGATAATTAAACTTATAGTTTAGTTAAAGAACTATAAAAAATAATTAGTAAAAACCTAATAATAAATAAAAAAGAATATATAATAAGTAATTATAATACTAAAAGTATTATAAGATTAACCTTATTAAGTATATTTAAAATAATAAAAAAAATACTTAATTATTTTATAATAAAGGCCCTTGGCCTTATAAAAGGAATAAGGTATAATATTAAAACTAAAATATATAATTAAATTTACTAAATAAATATACTTTAAAGTCTTATAAGATTTTAACTAAAGATTTTATAATATAATAATTAATAAGATATATTAAGAAAAATAATTAAAGAAAAGAGTTAGCACTTACTAAAGCCTAATATAAAAGCAAGGAGATATATAGGTCTTAAGGGCAAGACCTAATAAAGAGGAAAGATTATATTATAACCCTTATATCTATATTATATAGTCCCTATAATTTTTACTAATTACTATAAAATCACCTCTCCTAATAATAATCCTCTTTTATTAAATTACTTAAATTATAATACTTTAAAACTAAATTACTATAAATTATAACTAATCCCTATAAATCTAACCCTTAAATTACTTATATTCTCTACTAAGCTATAAGGCTACCTTTAGTATAT
>WEXE01000876.1:0-15097 GCA_011035825.1 Fusarium cf. hostae | reverse complement strand
GCAATAACTAGCGAAGTGTATGTACCTTTAGCTTCAGAGCCCATTGGGCGTTGGCCTACCGGGCGTAATAGACTTGTATTGTATTGTATCAAATAAGTAGGAAGCGGGTTGATCGGCCCAATTTTGAAATGGAAGAGAACATACTGCATGATGACCTTATATACAAGGATATGATCAAATACAACCCGGCCTAGGTGCCCTGCTGTTTCTCCGGAAAAGACAGAAGCTAAAAATGGCCATAGTTTAGATCATCTCACTCACATTCGTAGTATTGCTCCAGTGCCATTTAGCCCGTTCCGAAAGCATGGCTCTGCCGTATAATGGGCGTTAGGGCCACTAAAGGGATGGATAACAGAGTTTACTCCTTCTCCGAGGAAAGAGAAAACAGGCTTGGTCTATTGTCAGATATTAAGGTGAATTGTGTATATTTCTTGATCCTTTCGCAATCGAAGGACCATTGAGACCTTATATCTTTGACTGGTTCCTTCTAGGACTTGAGTCCTAGAAAGTCCTAGATGAAAGTCCTACGATCTAAGTTTAGGGCGTCAAACTTTAATCCTGAACCTTAATCCTGAAGTTGAGGGTGAACCCTCCAACATTCAACNGTCCTACGATCTAAGTTTAGGGCGTCAAACTTTAATCCTGAACCTTAATCCTGAAGTTGAGGGTGAACCCTCCAACATTCAACATCTATGGCCGTTTTCTGTTTTAATGCAGATCGGCCCGCTCCGTGAAGACAATTAAGACCTGACGAAGGAACCTGTATTATGGATTCGCCTCAAAGAAAAAAAAGCCTCCGACTGCATTGCAGGTATTGGAGCTTCCTGTCTCGCTCCATTCTGAATACCGACGAGTGACGAGTTGCTTCGTGTATGGTGGCGGGGGGTGCGCCATTTTCTCAACCAATGTAGTCGAGCTGAGGTGGCTAGTTGTAAGGTTGCAGGACTTGTTCCCGACTGTCGAATGTTCAAAGGAGGCCTAAGCGTCGGTCTGACCAAATGCTTTCCGTCCTTGCAGGCTTTATGGATCTTGGTATTGTGGATTACCATGTAGATCATTCTCAGTAGGGCTCTGATCGCAACAGCGTGTCCGCGATTACATGGGTAATCGCGGACACGCTGTTCTTCCTTTCACCACTCAATCTATCTATTCACATCACTGATTCCTGGTCAAGCCTCGCGACGGGACTAGTTCAAATCGGCCCCTACAAACCTGGAATTCAATACGTATCGCTTCGCCACCTCGAATATGATACTTCAGGGTTCTTCCCACCAGCTACTAGACGATCTTTGCCGGGGCGGGCCGCTCTAGGCGCAAAGAATTGAACATTGAGTTAAGGAACAGCATGGGCTGGCTGCTTGTCTGGACTCTTGGCGCTCTGTCCTGTCATGATTGACAGGTGCCAAGTGGCACATGCCTTGTAATCGAACTCGTTACCTCCCTTAGTCCTACGTGTCTCACTACCCCGCCTTGCTCGGCGCTCAATCAAAAACGGATTTGACAACTTTCGAGGACACACAGCATAATTTAAGAATGACTGTAGTGGCCCGGGTAGCCGTGGCCTGCTTATTATCCATGGAGGTTGAAAATATGCAGCCGATTCCATTTTCATCCATGCCCAGTGCGGCCGCGCAACGAAGAATTGTATTTCGACGAATCATAACGTGACCCCCTTTTTCTCAAGCTGCACACCCAATGGCCTTGTGCATCAGTGACGTGGTCACTTGCCCACCATTAACCCTGTGCCCGGACGAACATGTGTCGAAGTCTGCCTTGTTTACCCCAGCGAAAGGGCTTTGTGGCTGCAGCCGGTCAAGCTGGCCGCTTTCAAGCCTTCGACAGGGTTTGCAACGAACCCGAAAATGGCAATGTACCACGGTTGTTTCCTTTTTCCCCTAAGTGCTCCGGAAATTGTCCAGACCGGCCAGCAATGCAAGGAGTTCTTCTTACAGCTTGGTCCGCTGCAGGCTCGTATAAGTAAGTCACGGGACCGGGAACCGGGCACCCCGCTTTTAGCCTCAACACCATAACCTTCATCAATTCAATTACTCAAAAAGTCGATATAATACCCTGATTTTCATCCAATCTTGACCTACAATGTCTTCTTATATAGAAGAAGATATGCTTAAAGCAATTAACCTTGTTCAAAACGGCCAATCACAAGTTAAAGCTGCTAAAGAAGCTTCTATACCTCGATCAAGCTTACAGCACCGACTTCAAGGCATTATGCCTAAAAATAAGGCTCATATAGACCAACAGCGGCTCGGCCTGACCGTTGAAGCCGATCTCGTCTCTTCTTTAAGGCTTCAAGATACCCTTTATACTCCATTAACGCATTTCTAAATCAGGCAACTTATTATATGCATTTTAAGCTTACAAGGCGATAATAAACCTCTCGGCAAGCATTAGGTTACCCGATTTATCGCATGATCAGAACAAATTAAAACGCTTAAAGCAATTAGAGTTAAATAAGCGTATTAAAGGAGCAAAAGCAGTTATCATCCGGTCTTGGTTTAACCAATTGAAGGATCCCAAGGTCACGATAATCCGCGGCTGTAACCGTTGGAATATGGATGAAACGGGCATCTTCTAAGGAGTCGGTATTAACGGCTTAGTAATTAGCCAATCAGAGAAGAGGAAGACCTTAAAAAGAAGCCCTCACAGGCGCAGCTGGGTTACAATAACAGAAGCTATATGTGCTGACGGCACGGCCCTTCCGCCCTTTGTTATCTTCAAAGGGGATCAGCCGCAATAACAATGGTTTCCGAAGGATCCTTCCTTTTTAGGCAATTGGCGCTTTGCAACATCACCGAAGGGCTGGACCACTAACGAGATCGCAGCCCTATGGCCTAAGGAGGTTTTTATCCTGTTAGTATTGCCTAAAAAGGAAGGGGAAAAGAGGCTTCTTTTCCTAGATAGGCATGAAAGCCATTTAACAGATGAATTTATCTTTCTTTGTTTTAAGCATAACATACACCCCTGTTACCTTCCGCCGCATATATCACATGTCCTTCAGCCTCTTGATTTAATTATATTTAGCTTATTAAAGCTAGTATATTGCCGTGAACTTGAGATGGAAGCCCTACTCGTTGAATAAGGAAATACAGCTAAGGCTGCCTTTTTAAGGTGTTATTTTAAGGCTCGGGCCGCTGCCTTTACCGAAGAGAAGATCCGGGCCGGCTGGNTAAGGTGTTATTTTAAGGCTCGGGCCGCTGCCTTTACCGAAGAGAAGATCCGGGCCGGCTGGCTTGCATCAGGCTTGTGGCCTATTAACCCGTTATCAAGTAAATATGTGATACCGGACGAAAATGAGGCTCAAGCTGCCCAATCAGGCAATCCGACTACACCACCAGCCAATACAAGCTCTCAATCGCCTTATCTTCGTACACTATATAAGCTATCTGATGTTATGCAGCTTGCAAGAGCCGAATTAGGCAATAAGGCACTTACACTAATAAAGAGGCACTTATTCCAGATGATTGGAAAGGGACTTGATGAATGGGCCGTTGAATTAGCTTTAATAATGGATGAAAATAGGGTATTAAGCGAGAAAATCGACCAATCACAGGTCTTGAAGAGAAGGAAGCTTACATTAGATCTAAATCAGAAGGTATATAGCTTGAAAGAGGTCTATAAAGCAAGGGATACTATAGTAGTAAAAACGGGTAAGAAATAAGGTTACTTAGGTTATTATTAAATAGATATAAGCTTCTTTAATTAGTAGGAAAAGACTAGATGAAAAAGGAGCTTATTTTCGTTGATTTATATATAGCTGAAGATATCGAGGTTATGGTGTTGAGGCCAAAAGCGGGGTGCCCAGTTCCCGGTCCCGCGACTTACTTAAAGCATACAGCTAGATTACTAACGCAGTTGGATTTTTTGAGGCCGTGAAGATCATGCCTACCCTGCGACACTCCGTTTACGCGGTTGTGCCCACCACCCAGTAACACTGATGTCATGTGGGGTTGGATTCTTCTACGGCCAGAAGGCGGTGAGTGGGGCTGTTGAGGAAAGGAAGAAGGTAAATACGCATATTTGATCGTCCGCTAGATTGGAAATATGGGGAGTGCCACTACGTGCGGGGTAGAAGTGTCTTGAGAACGGTCCGGCAATTATCGAAAGGCTCCCGAAAGTACCTTGCCCCACATAGCCCATATTACATGACAGGTACATGAGGGAAACCTAAAGACCTGAGACGAATTGACGCTTATGGTACAGCATAAACTTGTCCGAAGGGGAAAAAGAAGCTAATTGCGTTGGTTTTCAGGGCCAGCGGGTTGGGCAGCCAAGGCCAAGAAGCTTAAGGAAGCCTTGGGCGCCGGTCAGCAATAATAAGAAGAGATCTCAATTAAAGGGGAAGAGGCATTAATCAATTTGGGGGTGAGCAGTACGATGTCGCGATTTGTAACTCAAAATATTGTTGGAACATCTATCATAGGCTAATTTAGGTGGGGAATAATGTACCTTCAATTCTTGCATTTTAATTGGGCAGACATCCCTGGAGTGACCTGGCGGGAGCCTTTCGACAATCGAGGGGATAATTAAATCATGACAACCCTGTGATGGAAAGCTCATGACATCTTCATGTCATACTGGGATATTTGAAACTCTAATGTCCCTTAATTAGCTTAATAACAAAGAGGATATAAAAGACAGCTTTTCCACATCTTTAGGGCCTTGAGACCTTTGTACAAGTTACTTACAAAATCATCCTGGTCGATTGGCCCTCTTACAGTAGGAGTCAGCCAGCGGCAAAGTTGACATCATCTATCTGTAAGCCATCTGAAGCAGAGACCTCTACATTTATTAATTCTAAGTCACACAAATCCAGTGGAAAATATGCTGGTCCGATGGCCACATCTTTGGAGACCTGCCATGTCCCATGACGAGCCTAGCAGTAACCAGCCAGCAGGTCTGGGTTATCATGAGGATCACCATTTACAGAACTTAATACTAAAGGTCGAGATATCCCAACTACGAACGGAACTTGTCACTTTAGAAAACATTCTTCTCGCCCATAAGAAGTGCTGCGGTTCTCCACAAGCATGCACGCACTCTCTCTAGCGCTATAACGCCAACCGGACCATCGCACATGGAGCGCTCCGAAAGGTGCCAACATAACGATACAACGAGGCGACTAGGGAGATAGGGGAATCGTGAGACCAGAGCATTCTTTCAGGGCGACTATAAACACAGAACGGTTCCCGTGCTCATGCCGGCACGAGTATTCCGCGAGAATAAGAACCTCAGGCATATACACGCCAAGATAAATAGACAAAAAAATAATTGGATCATCACTATTCGCTTCCCCGTTCTCACATTTATTCTCTTTATAGTACTTTAATTGCATGCTTCGCCAGGTAAAATAGCGTCAAGCTGCGATTGCTTACTGAGTCCACAGATGTAGCGCTGGGCCTCTGCGGCGAGGTAGGTATGAATGAGCGAGCAATCGCAATCGGCATGTTGTAAAAGTTTCATCTTAAGCTCTTGGATCTCACGAGTCAGCTTGGCTACGCAGTTGGACAGGTCGTGATTGGTTTGTTCCAGCTCTTGCTCCTCCAACTGGACTCTTAGCGTGTCTTCTCGCTTCTTAGCTCGGGATTTGCCGGCCGCAATACGATTCCTTTCTTTTGCATGTTGGCTATGGCTCTTGCCCTGTTGGTCCGAGTGCTCACTGCCATGGTGGCGGTGGGTACAGCAAGGTCTGTTTGAACAGCCAAGACCTCCCNTTCTTAGCTCGGGATTTGCCGGCCGCAATACGATTCCTTTCTTTTGCATGTTGGCTATGGCTCTTGCCCTGTTGGTCCGAGTGCTCACTGCCATGGTGGCGGTGGGTACAGCAAGGTCTGTTTGAACAGCCAAGACCTCCCTCTCCCGTTGCTGTATTGGCTTTGCTGTCTGGAGAAGAATCTCGTCTCAAAGATTTGCGAGTTGAATTTTTATTTAAGCAACGCTTCCGCTTTTGACGCTCTTCCTTTTTCGCCGTTAATGGCGGAGACGGGATGTCTAACTGGTGGGGTGTTTTGGGAAATGGCGTCTGAAAAACCGAGGGTGTAGCCATGAGGGTGGCGGCAGGGTATGAATCATTCCAGTGATCTAGGGAGCTGGTTAGAGAGGCAGGCATGGAACCATTAAAAAGGCATTCACTCTGCCTGTAAACGCTCGCCAAGATGCCTCCTTCCGTCGACTGTGGAAGGGCTCGCTGGTCCATTGAACACCATTGCTCCCACAAGGGATTGGAGGAAATGGGTAGTGTGTTGAAAGCGTCGACACCCAACTTATTCCTTATGGAATCGACTCCCATGAATCCTCCTTCACCCATCTTGTAGTTGCCTGGTAGGTTGATTTAGACACAATAGCTCACAGCGGTGAAATGAAGAGCTACGAGAATCGTACCTTACCTTTTAATTCCTTTTTTAAGGATTCAGAAGGATGATTGACGAGAATTGTTTATAGTAGCTTCTGGGTTGATTTGGGTCCAATTTCAAGGAAGCTGGACGATATTTTGTGCCTGGTGTCGGTGGCAGTCTGTTCGCTAGCTTATGGAGGAAACAGACATAATTATGACGTCATCATAAGTAAATCTTGGCAGATAGCCGACTGGCTTGCAGTGGGCGAATCTCGTCGCCGGAATAATAGTGGATCTGGTTGCCTGATTCGCGGAATAAACTAGCAGCGACTGCCAATGGTGGAGGGGCCGCGGCGGATTCTCAGGGGGTGTTGGGTAGCAGCAGGCGTGACAGTCGCCTAGGCCCAGCTCCAGATTTGAGAGCAAGGAACGGGCCACTCAATCGGGGGCTAATCCTATCGGCCATTTAGCCCCGAAGGTCTTCAATAATCTGAGCATGGGAGTGTTCTTGCATAGACTATACGTAAATGGAATCTATGCCGGTTTCGTTAGTCAGCGGCCAGCCGGAATAAGCTATTCAACAATTGCATGCTGCACCAGGGGAAATAGCCTCGAGGTGTGATTGCTTACCAAGTTCACAAAATGATTTATGCGATTTTACCCGCAGAATCAGTAACATTCGGGATTGTTCTATTCGTGGCGATATTGCATGTCTAGCAATTCAGTAAGTTTTGCAGTCTTAACGGGAAGAGGCCTCGCTTACTGGTGTGTTCTGAGGCGGCCCTATAGCCCTTCTCTTGGATGGTTGTTAAACGTGGGCTGAATGGTTGACATAGTGTAACGGTGCTCGGCCGATGTGTTTTCAGTGCCGAGTAAAGCATACCGATTGTATTCACCGGAAAACACTCAAGGGTATATATAGAGAGAGGTTAGAAGCGTTTCAAGTGTCGCATCCTGCTGCTGTTATCTATCGCGTTATACAGACTCAAACATAGGCCGAAGTCCACGAGATCATCCGTCGCATTCGAGCTGGTTCCAATGCCGAGACTATCGCGCATCAACTCAGGACAGCCGACTTCCTTCTACAAGTTCAACTGGAACCCGAAACCAGATGTCGCTATCAGTTTCTTCACTCATCTTAGATGCTATAGTTTATTTGTTAAAGTAAAAGGGTTGATTGTGTTGTTGTTGGTTCTAAGTTACATCTGTCTGAGAGGAGCACAGCTCCTTACATAGTATCCACATCCTAGCCAACAGCAGATCGGACCACCTTAGCCATACTGTCTCAACATTATTCTCTTCGGAAATGCTACTCTGAGATCAAGAGGAACTATCAAGGCACTAACTTTATCTTTCTAGGGACATATCAATTCCTTCCGTCTAAGGTTAGATGAAGGCCCAAAAGAAAAAAAGCATGGCTACACTACGCGTCTATGTCCGCATTTGGTCGGCGCATCTACGCTAACAACCCTTTTTATTCCAGACCTTGGGGGATATGCAATCCAAGATGAGATATCGTGTGCAGCCCGGATGAAGTTGGTGAGTTGTTGCGGCTGGCTATAGAGCCGTATAGCTGGGTTTCTTTGCCGTAATACTATCCCTACGTAAATGTTCGAGAATAAGTAATGCATACCTATTGATTGGTTGTTCTTGGTGGAGAACTAAGTCAATGGAAACGGCTGTTAGTGGGTCACATTCTGGCCCTCAATTCTTGGGATTGCTACGATCCTTTTCGCTGGCATAAGCCTCCACTTGGTATCTCACCTCTTTATCCCACATACTACCAGGTAAGTGACAGCAACTTTGACTAGGGAAGAGTCAAAGAAGGAGTCATTCCGGTGCAACAGGTTGGTCTGTTTCCATATATCAGTATGTATATTCATATATTGGCGCTTCTTAATTGGCTATTACCCTTCCGTAATTATTTATTTTAGTAATAGCAGGTTGTACCTATTTCGCACACCTTCATTGGTCTAGATTCTTTCAGGTGACAGCTGCGGAGGCTTATCCCAGCGAAAGGGATAGTTGACTCTAGTTTTCCGTTTTCAAGCTGCATTCTTGGCTAATTATTGTTTGTCAAACTATATGCTGCAGGGTATCATGGTTTTCCCATGACAATGCTCGTTCTAGACCTTCAGCCATGCTTTTTTTCTTTTTTAGCGAAGAAATGGACTTAAAAATCGGTCAGGACTGGTTAGATTGCTTGAAAAAGAGGGACTGGGTGGCTTTGGGCGCCAGAGGAATGACTCACCTCGGTTGGTCAGTTACGATATAATACAAGTCTATTACGCCCGGTAGGACAACGCCCAAAGGACTCTGAAGCTAAAGATATATACCATTCGCTAGTTATTGCCTTGCTCTCGCCAAGCCCATACAATTCTCACCTTGTTCCTTCCAGTCTAGTCATTGCTTTTCTTCTCGATATCGACGTTTACGCGGCTCGTTGAGCTTCAAGGATCGTTGTCGTTTGAGAGCGCGTTGGGCAGCAGATGGTGAAGGCGGAGTGGATTGTTCAAAGGGAAGAGTATCAAGCCAGTGTGAGACTTGATGTATGGATGTGTTGAATTCCATGGGCGCATTCGTTTTGCTGATGATGTGGTGTCGATGATGGTGATGATAGATAAAGAAAGTGAGTGAGCTAAGCCCCGCCGCCATAATAACATTCAAAGTCATTTTTGGCATGGTTGCGTTGGCCAGGCAACACACGCTTGTCCCAAGTAGGAGTCGCGTGAGTGGGGTATCGGGAATACCTATGGGAATAAATATTTCTCTCACGGCTCACTTAATTCATAAGAAGACAGACCTACTGAGGCGCCGAAATAAAGAGCGCTATTCCGATTAATCTCTGATGTTTTACTTTAAATTGGCATAAAAAGGAAGAACTTGATTTATTCTCTTAGGATTAATATGATGGACCACTTGTGCGACAACGCCGGGCAATTGGGGAATAAGAAGAGTCAGTCATGTCCTGGTTAACACCCATTATAACTACAGTGTTGTTCAACACTACCGTGCCACTAACCTGCGCCAACTAACATTACAATATTACTCCCGCTCAAACATCTTCTCAGCCTTTGATATCTCTCTCTCGTTTCAATTGACGGCATACAATTAAGTAAATCACTTCCGAGCAAGCCTGTCTTGTAAAAATATTCCAGGACAGCTTACAGCATGGTAAGAAGCTTGGCGTAGAAGCATATCTCGCTCAGCCATAGACTTGGTCAACACTGAGCTGGGCCTGGTCTTGTGGACGACCAAATGGCACATTCATGTCCTCAAGCCTGACTCATAGATTCATGACGGGAGCTTATCCCTCTAAATGAGAATGGCGTCGGCGCTTCTTCAATATTTCCTCTCACTAAGCATAATTAAATGCCCATCACCAGCTGCATCGAGAAAACTTTAATCAGTCAAGTTTTAACTTGTTATGACAATTAAGGGTTATGCTATTCAAGTTTACAGTCAGACATTGAAAAAGTGTATGTTTGTGGAGGGTCAGGTGACTTGAGACTTCTAACGTGTCATTTTATTAAGATAAAAAGACAATCCAACCCGAAGATGTGTTACTAGAGATAGTGACATCCCGCCCTGACCAAGTCTAGCCCATTATCGACCGAGAACAAGGAAAGCGAAACCTAACAGGCCACGGTAAACAGTAAGGTAATCCCTTTCTCGTTTCGCCAACTCCTCCTTAAGCTGTTGCCCCAAAGGACTCTCTGGATTCTCAAGGATCAAGGCTCTCTGGTCTGCTCGATGTTTTGACTCAAAATCATCCCACTCACGCTGGTCTGCTACCCCCAGATTCAAAACCTCCCATCCAGTCTCTCGACTCGCAGCGACTAACTCAGCTAGTGTGAGAATATCACTACCAAATAGTTCCAGGGCTGCATTGGTTGGAGGTTGATTCCAGATCATATCGCCAACGAGAACTCTGCCCTTTGGGACAATTTCGGATAAGCGGTCGAACATCGCTTTACTGCCCCCAAGCGCATGCGACGAGCCTATGCAGATAGCTCTACTTGCAAGTCCAGTATACTCGCTGGCGGGTTGCTGATTGAACTCCACATTGAGCCCTCGATCCTCAGCTAGTGCCCGAGCTCGTTCTAAATGCGCAGCATCTGTGTCAATTCCGACCGCAGTGATTTTCTCTGTTTCGCGAAACTGCCCTGAGAAGGATCTCTCCCCACCCACAACCCAAGTCAATAACAGTGCAACCGTCAAACAGCTGGAGGTGGTCAAGAAGCTCTGCTGCGCGGGTTTCAGACAGTGGTGCGTTCCATATCATGGCGGCGTATCGCGCCTTAGTAAAGTTTTCTTCTTCCATGGGAACAGAAGTGGAGTTAAGGTAGTTGATTCAATGTTGATTCTTGGAGAGAATCGTGGTCTCGACAAGGCGCGTAATGCTTGAAGTTAGAGAAGGGCATGTGTTCGAAGTTGGGAATGTACCAAATATAAGCAAGGTGGGGGATGAGTCACAACTTTACAAGCGAAAACTGCTTTACCCGGTTAATTGTGTATTCCGGGGCTGGGAGCTTGACAGGGGTTTAACCAACTAATGTTTGCTGATAAATATACTATAATTAGAGCATAATGTGGTGAGGCGCGCGATATACTTAGGTTTCGGCCAGAATCTCTAAATAACATTCCAGAATAATCATCATTGACATCCATGTTTTGCTACGACTTTCGCGATATACGGATGACTCGGTTCATATCTTTAGTAAAGTCTCCCTTATCCCGTTTGTAACGTCCCTGCCGGCTAGCAGCGAGATTGCCAACCAGTCAGCCCCGAACGGCATCCCAGTTGGGTCTAGAGACAAAAGAAATCAAACTTTCTGTAATGCAAATTGATCGATCTAGAGATTCCAAAAACCCTACTGTATAGTCCCGTGCAAAAGTTCCGACACATCCGAGGTCCGGACCCCGCTTTCAATTAAACATCAACATCACACCACAACTTCATCACGTTATTTCTATAGGAAAGGATGCCTCGAATACGGCAAAAAACACATCATTCTCCTTGCAAAAGAACGAGGTTTGTAACGATGTATGAATCAAGTGTTTGCGTGCAGGATATCGCAGACAGTGAGGGGCTAAGTCAGCATGCGATCTACGGAGTCAATCGACGGTACCGTCACCAACAATCAGCAAAAGATTTACCTCGCTCTGGAAGGCCATCACGACTATCAGATATAGATAAAAATCATATCANTCAGCAAAAGATTTACCTCGCTCTGGAAGGCCATCACGACTATCAGATATAGATAAAAATCATATCAAAATACTCATTGGAAGAAACGCGTGTATGTCATACCAAGAAATAATTGATTGCGCCAGTTTGAACTGCAAAAGAAGCACAATTCGTCGCTGGCTTATCAATCAGAAGATACAACACAAGCTTGCACTTCGACGCCTGTTTCTCAGCGAAGAAAGTGCTCAATTGAGAAAAGCTTTCTGTGACAAATATCGTCATGAAGATGAGTCTTTTTGGTATAGCTGGTGGTTTCCTGATGAGGTCTCTATCGACCGTACAGACGGTGACTATACCACGTGGTCATTTTACTCTGCTGTAAGTCTAGCCCCTTCTATTTCAGAAGCTTCTTTTGACAATACCATAGGGTGAGAGACTCCATCAAGATAAGGTGCAGACCCGAAGACGGCCTGCCAGATATTCTCAGATGTTCTTTGGTGCAATTCACTATGATAAGCCGTCTAGGATCGTCCCTCTTGCCGGCGATCCTGAGTCTGAGAGGGGAAGCGTAACAGGAAGGATTATTCTATCCTGTTTACAGTCCTATCTTCCCGGACTGGTCGAGGAAGGAGAGACTTTTCAGCACGATAATGCCCGTACATATAAATGCCGGAAAGTTCAGAATTGGCTGCTGCCCTGGGCAAGAAGAACAGGAGTCTTTCTTGCTGACTGGCCGCCATACAGCCCTGATCTCAACCCNCGGAAAGTTCAGAATTGGCTGCTGCCCTGGGCAAGAAGAACAGGAGTCTTTCTTGCTGACTGGCCGCCATACAGCCCTGATCTCAACCCTATTGAAAATCTATGGAAAGTCCTGAAGAAGAGGATATGCGATAGATATCCTGAAATTTCTGCTTATCCAAAGTCTGCAGCAGCTTTGGCTCGGCTGATTGAAGCTGCAGAGGAGCTTTGGTCGGAGGTCGAAGATGAAGTGGTCAAAAACGTGATAAAATTGATGCCCGAACGGTTGAACGCCTGTTACAGCTCAAATGGCTATTATACTAAGTATTAAGCTATATCTTTAGAGTCCTTTTTCAATTCTCTACAGATTGATATATATATTATCTAAATTGAAGAATTATTGCCCATGCAATTGCAATCCGAAATGGCAGTATGAGATCGAGGTGGTTGGGGTGGATCCGGAATGTATCGGAACTTTTGCACGTCCACTGTACCAATTACCACTGGTAATGGGCCCAATACCAACTTTTGCGGCCCGTACACCTAGTGCTCCATACCAAAATCAATTCTACGTAGAATTCATTTGTTTTATGTCAAACAACCCAGGGTAGAATTGATTTTTACAGAGGAGTAGAATTTAATTCCTAGACCCACCCAACAGGGAGTAGGCTTGAATTTCGCAGGGGGTAGACTTCATTTAGACCAGGGTCAATTAAATTAATGACAAGACGCATAGTTGGTGAGAGGGCCCGAATACGCGTAATTTACAGCGTATATTCACTAGTAATAATCTTCTTAGATGGTTTATAGAGATCCTCCCCCTTGACCAAGACCGAGATATAGGGAGCATATACCCAATCGCAGCATACCAGATTTTTTGCCCGCTTGACTATCCAATGTTATCTCCTGCTGATATATGTTATGTTATGTTATGTATATTTATCGTCCGGGGGGCCATCGGCCCCGAAAGTCCCTACTGGGGCACAGGACGTGCTGAGCTAAGGTATATTTATACGCTAATTCCAGAATACTTTTGGCTCTACGAAGCTTAGCCATTCGTGACGCGAAATTAGATGTCCCTGTCGAAAGCGCGATTTTGCAAAATCGTCAACAGATAACCCTATCCAGCATATCAACGGCACAAATGGCGCATCTTATCGAGCCTGTTTCCCGTCAGCGGGATGACCAGGCGCGGCTGGCAAATTGCAGCCGCTAGTTAATCCTGATGTCAGGAAGGCTGAAATTAGCCTGTGCATGGGGCAGGTCGAGGCTGCTTTCGGGTGGTCACGGTCAGATGAAGGGCGTGGCAGCGCCCTTCATCTGGCCGAGAATAGGTAAGAGAGAGAAAGGTAACAAAGGAGATGTGTAGAAGATAAAGAGGGAACGAGAGATGCGAGTGCTTCTCGGGCCATGGTCGTCTAATAGCGAGGGCAGATCTTTCCAAAGAATGCGCTCGCTTTAGACAGTTCGGTAAACTTAGTGAAATCTTGTCCTATTGCAAGATTGACCGCCGCGTTTGGCGAGGGTGACAGTCTCATCCGATGACGCGGCGGTACCTTTCGGCAATAGAAGATGTGGTCCGGTGCTTTGAGTCGGTTGCATGACCAGACCAGGCGTGCATCGACGTGGTTAAATCTCTCGTGGTATGCGGCGAAATCCCCGTGGGGAAATCTCGCTGCCAGCAGATGGTGCAAGTCTACAGGCGGGGGCAAGAGCTCTGGCGGACAGCCTATGGTCGCCTTGAGCTTGAGTCTCTTATACTGCTTAGGAGCGGTGGTGCATTACCAGGTTTCGAATGCTTCTTTCGGCTTTTGCCTTGCGATCCTTCGCAGGTACACCAGCATTAGCTGAGCCCTGCAGGCTTCTGGAGTGATGATGCTGCTTTGGCCAGTTTATTGGCATGTTCGTTTCCAGGGATATCGGTACGTCCTGGCACCCAGTGTACCTGTGTGGCTTTATGTGGTGCTGCTAATGCCTGAAGCTGTTATTTATATTGCGCAGTAGTGCTGGGTGAAAATATATTCTATGAAACTTCGTTGTTAATTATTGAGATGAGAGTTCTTCTCGGGTTTATATCTCTAGATGGTTTCATCTAGGAATCCAACTCTAGGGCTTTCAGACTGTTAGTCTGAGTATCATGAAGCACATGGAAGCAGCCGGAGGGGAAGGGATTGATGCGGATGATGAGAGTATCGAGGAAGAGTTGTAGGGTGATTAGCCAAGGACTAAGCAAGACAAGCCTTTCAAAAGTTAGAATATCCTGCCCATTTGCATCTTCCCAAAGGACTTGATCTTGGATTACTCAAAACTTATTAATGGCGTCGAGACACTAGTGACAGTCTATTGATTGGAGATAGTGTTCTTTGTTATCTTGTTGGCAGCCTGAAGTTAGAGTGAGTGGCTTGCATTTTCTTCCATAGCTAGGTATTGACTGGAGTGTCAGTTTTCAAGAACCAACTCATAAATATATCATGGCTCTAACATGAGTTCAGCGTAATAGCACTTAATGCCTAATCTTTTTCATGCAGTTCTTTCAGCCTTTGGGCCATGACAGCAAGTACATTTAATCTTGATAGTTTTCTTTCAATACGTTACTTGTCCCAATAAACTAAAGGTATCCCCTCTGCACCAACGCCACGCTTAATAAAGCTGATATCCCGATATTACAACTTCAACCACCACTCACAACAATGAGACCCTTATTAAAATGCAGACCGCATAACTTCTTCACCCAAAGCCTCCTCAACCATAGCCAGTCTAGCTTGCCAGCCGGGTTCCATAAAACGAGACATAAACATCAATCGTTTCGCCGCCGTATC
>WEXE01000875.1:0-15108 GCA_011035825.1 Fusarium cf. hostae | reverse complement strand
CCTCCCGCTTTCTACAGCTTGAACGATAAGAGCTCTTGCAACCTCGCTGAACTCATGGTTTCTCTGGCGCCCTGCGCATATAATTGATAGAATTCCGTTCTTTTGCGATATGTTTTGTCGAAGTTGTGGACGTTTGAAGAAATCGGATGAGTTCACTTTTATCGTGGTAGATTACACGTTGGCGGGGCAGCGTTTACAGACTTTTGGACCATAATTTTATCTCCTGACAGCCCAATAGGCTGCAAACTGGATTAAAGATAAAAAGGTTTATTACTTTTATACTAAAGTCTTGATTAAATTATTAATAGTAATTAATAAATCCTAGGAAGCTTTAGATTTCTTTACTTATTTTAGATAGTAATTAATTTAATACTATTAAAATATTTTTTTATTTTAACGTAAGTTACATGATAAGCGAGCGTCGCATTTCTACTGTAATATACACTGTATAGTAAGGTTTAATATAGAAAATAAAATAACTAAAAATCTTAAAAACCTACTTTTAGTGGTTAAAGAGTATACTAAGTATAACGATATTTTTTTTTAGAATTTTGAGTATTTTATTTAAGGCCTCTAAAGGCTATAGGATAGGGTATTTCTAGTGACACAGTGTGGTGCGACACTCGCTTGTCTGCGACGCTCGCTTATCATGTACGTTACCGGTATTTCTTAAAAGATGTAATACTTTGCACTACGGGTACATCACAACCAAGCTGTTAGCGACTGTGACCTGTAGTGAAGGAATCGAGAAGCTAAGTAACGTACCTGGCCCTAGGTGAGTAGCATCATATGTGCTAGGCGAGTTAGGTAACTTTTGGGGTGGTTCCCGACGGAGGTCGCCAATAGGCGACTGCCCAAAAGAAACAATAAGCCAACCGTAAGGGAAATAGAAAGATTATACCGTAGTCATTACTGAAAGTCGAGGTCAGAGTTACAATGGACCTGGGAAAAGGGAATGCGCAAGAACTGGCGCGCGTTGGGATAGGTATCATTATACATCCCAATAAAGGTTCCACGGTTGGTTTCGACAGTTAGATTGTCCCAGCCATGATCTAAAGTACGCGGTTTTAGGTGGGCCAAATCTGCGAGATAGGCATCGAACTGTTTTGACTGTGCAGTAATCAACAGCCCAAACGTGTCGAACAATGCGTACTTCATTATGATGAATAGAGCAGACGGAAGCAATGTATGTTCAGTCAGGCAACGATACGACCGGGAAGAAGAAAGCCTCTGAACACTGAGGTTTTACATTATATCGATTGATCGAGAGAAAGAGCAATATAGCTTTTATTTAAGGGTTGTGTACTCTAGTAGTCTCGCCACTCAGCGCTACACCTTCCTTGCTCACAACGGTTAAACAGGATTCGAACTAAGAAGTATCACTAGGATTCGCTCCATGGTACTGGAAAAAAGGCCGGGGTAAAAACCATACTGCTTGCGTGTTAGCTTGCTCATAACCTAATGACTTATCGGTCCTTCCCTAGCGTCTTTATAGACCGCCGTTTAGTTTCCATCCCATTGTGCCGTTTCTGCCGCTACTCCCGTTACTGCCGTTCCCTTCCGCTTCGCTCGTGCCCTTCAAATTTAGTACTGTTTTTCACATCTTCAAGTTAGACTATCTTTCTGATGGGCTCACGCCCTCAGTTACTGTTAACGTTGAAAGTCTTAAGTTGCACCCTTCGTTGGTTCATTTTCAAAGTCAAACTAATGGGGCTAGCCAGAGTTCTGGACAGGCAGTAAAGGTGTTTTTAAGAGCCATTTGAATACTGTCATCACTAGCTCATAGTTTGTTCTAAAGTAGAATCAGTATTACGAGATCTTACCAATTGGCTCACGTTAGTCCAATTTGATTTTTATTCGTTTTCTGATGTGCTGTACATCCTACTCCAAAACATCCACGATCCGACTAAGCCCTTCCAATAGTGTCACCTTATCAACTGAAAACACAAGTCGAAACCAGCCACTATCCTCAGCTCCAAAGCTTGATCCAGGAGCTACAAAGACCTTTCGCTCGAGTAGTAGCTGCATCACTCGATCCTCAGCGTGTGCATGCTCCTGTTCAGGATGGTTCTGACAATAAGCCTCTCCAAGATTAGCCCACAAGAAGAAGCCTGCATTTGTTTCCCTCGCGTAACAGATACAATGTTCAGTTGCCCACGACGTTATCAGTCTGTAATGCTCTGCGAGTTTTGTCCTGTCCTTGTCCAGATAGTCATCAACCCAAGCCTCGTCTTCGAGTACATTCGCAAAGGCGTGATCAGCGAGAGAAGAACTCATACTGTATAAGGCACCTGGAACAAGTGCTTTGTGCAATGAAGGGTTGCTTTGAGAGACAACGCATCCGATCCGAATGCCGTTGGACCCAAAATCTTTCGAGACACCCCATACCACGTGCATCAGAGACGGGTCAATGATACCTGTGGGGTCTATAGATAGACAAGATGTAAAAGGCGTTGCTTGTGCATCCTCGTCTGTCCATGTTGATAAGGCGTAGACTTCATCGCTAATCAGGTGAATTTGATGTTTCTGACAAAATTGCATGAGTCCGATCAAGGCATCTCTGGAATAACAGCGCCCCAGGGGGTTATGCGGGTTGCAGAGAAGAATGCCAGCAATCTTCTTTCCTTGGGCTTTGGCTTCTTGAAACTTGACCTCGTACTTGTTGACGACGTTCAAGCAGAAAGGATCAAGTCCATGGCACGGCACCTGTATGACCTCCGTATCAACGCGAAGGCCAAAGGTTGGTATGAATGCGCGAAAGAAAGGTCTAGTGATAAGGAAACCATCCCCTTGATCTCCAACTGCCCAGGCGATATGTTCGATAGCTGCGCTACAGCCGTTGGTAATGGTGATGTGGCCCCATTCGATGTTTTTATGAGGGCGTAGATATTTGTTGAAAAAGTGTGCGAGTGCAAGCTTTAACCGTTTTGATCCAGTTGTACCATCGCCATAAGTCAAAGCTCGAGGTTGAAGGGAGACGTTATCAGTGATGTGTTTCAATAGCTCATCTTGCATGAGGACATTTTCTGCCATGCCCAAGCTGACGAAGCCTGAAGGGTTGGTCGTAGGGTCCCAAAGGTTTGCTGTGACGTCCCACAAGAGCGATCCGCCTTTGTTGTCGGCTGTTGCTTGACCGCGATTGGAGAGCTTCATGTTGACAAGGAAGACGTTAAGAAGACGTTAAGAAGCCGGTATCTGTTGAGGGGGATGTAGTTTGAAAGAATGAGACGTCTACAATATTTGACTGTTTCGACCCTGAAGCAGATGATGTCCGGAAATTATCGGAGCCACTTGGTCTAAGTTTGGGTTCGGCGCTACTTTTGTAGCCATGGTGAGTACGTCAACGCACCATACTGACTAGAAATGTGTAACAAGTGGAGAGTTCGGTTCTAGAATCATGGCGCTTTTTCAATCAGTGGGTTTCCGCCCTCCAACAACAAGCGCATAATAAATTTCGCCTCTCAATCAGTCTGAGGCTGAGAAGAGCAAGGTTGAGATCACTTTCCTTCTACAAAGACAGTGATAATGTTACGCAATCCTTCAATACCCGAGTCAAAAAAAAAACCCCAAGAAAACGACGACCTATCTTCCGCGCCGGCAGATGGGGACGAGCGCCATGCCCTTGTTGATATCAACCCTCGTGGGTTTTACATACGGCATCCTCCAAAGCCTCATATACTAAATGGTTCCATCACACCGGACGACCTCCTCTTTCATACTATTCACATGGGCGCGGCGGTCGTAGATCCTGTCAAATGGACGCTTGTTGTCACTGGACTGGTGAAAAAGCCCTTTTCTCTTTCACTGGATCAGCTCAAACGCCTACCTCATAAATCGGTCACCTCTTTTCACGAGTGCTACGGCAGTCCACTTAAACCTCCAACGGAAGCAGTGTGGCGCATAGGGAACGTTGTCTGGACTGGCGTCCCTCTCTCATATATTTTATCAATTGCTTCACCACTCCCTGAAGCTTGTTATGTGTGGTCAGACGGGCTTGATCATGGAACCTTTGCTGGTGTCTTAGCAGATCGTTACCAAAAAGACCTACCAATGGATAAAGCCCAAAGCCCAGAAGTTCTGATAGCTTACAAGATGAACGGGGAGCCCCTAACGAAAGAGAGGGGAGGCCCGGTCAGGCTCGTTGTTCCTGGGTGGTTCGGCACAAATTTTACCAAATGGCTTTGCCGGTTAACGCTGGAGGACAGGAGGGCTGAAGGACCATATACCACAACCTTTTACAACGAAATCGATCCCGGAGACTCCAAAGGGATCAAGAAACGGCCCGTGTGGAACATCGAAGTGAACTCAATTATTGTGCGCCCTGAACCTGACGCCGTTTTGATGGGCTCAACTGTCGCGATAGAGGGTTGGGCGTGGTGTTTTGAGCCGGTTAAAAGTGTTTGCATTTCTCTTGATGAAGGTGAAACTTGGATTGCAACTGAGGTTGAAACCAGAAAAGACTTTAGCTGGCAGAAATGGAAGATAGAGTGTGATCTGCTGAGCGGCTCATACTCAGTCATGGCTCGGGCTGAGGCCACATCGGGTCACATGCAACCACTGTATGGGAGACGGAATCATGTACACAGAGTCAAATTTTCCATATCTGAGTGAGTATACAGAACAGAGAATGTGGTACATTTATGCGATTAAATAGTTCTGTGGAACTCAAGGATGTTATCAAAAATTGCGCAATAGATCCGTAACCTTTCAACTGCATGTAAGTAGGGATTATGTCCGTTGAACGCTTTATATCTTCTAGTGAAGAGCATTTTATTGAGAACGTTGCGAAATGGGAAGCAGAACCAGTTCAAGTAATTGAAAACTATACGAGTCAAAAGCGCAGCATGAGGAGGAAGACCTAGCCTTCCATGCCGTTATCAATTAACGTACTCTAAGACCCTAGACAAGGGAAAATACTATCGCTATTAAGCGATTAAAATAGACCCTCAGCCTCACGCGTATGATTGTCGGTTCACTGTTAAAGTACGTTAATGTTGGCGGATGGTCTCCGCTGCGGAGAGCGGAGAGATGGAACGGGCCCTTTAGACACATGGCGGATTCGAACCGCCCGGGCTAGCGCCACATTAGTTGATTTGTAACACCAGTCGATCCTATCACAGAGGCCTGCCTACTGAGCGGCATCCAACCGCTTCCTGGCAGTGGAGCCGGTCTGCATTCTACAACCGAAACAATTCGTAAGTTTGGGGCGATCATAAGTCCCTCAACGGACAATATTTAAATGCTGTGCTGTTCATCAAGGCATGTTCTGGTCAAATATCTCAGATTGGCCCCATACTTAAGCGGAGCACCTGTTCAGAGAGTACCTTTCCAACATTTTCCCTATCTTCGCCCACCATGACTGCTGACGACAAGCTCAGTGGACTGCTCAGAGCTCTCACCCTCGAAGAGAAATGTACCCTTTTATCTGGGAAGAACATGTGGGAGACTGCATCTATTCCAAGACTAGGTATCAAAAGTCTCAAAACCAGTGACGGGCCAGCTGGCGTGCGCGGCTCGCGATGGGTCGACGGGACGCACACGACATTCATCCCATGCGGTATCTCACTTGCTGCAACATTCGACCCAGCTCTAATCGAAAGAGTCGGAGGCATCCTTGGTGCCGAGGCAAAGACCAAGGGAGCACACGTGCTGCTCGCTCCCACCATGAATATCAGCCGATCACCGTTCGGAGGGCGCAACTTTGAGAACTTTGGCGAGGATCCGTTTTTAACTGGACGCATGGCTATCTCGTACATCAAAGGCGTTCAAAATAAAGGAGTCGCCGCTTGCATGAAGCACTTTGTCGCCAACGATATGGAGACACGGCGATTCAATATGGACCAGACCATCGATCAGAGGACGCTGAGAGAGATCTATCTAAAACCATTTCAGATGGCGCTGGAAGCCAATCCGCTCACGGCAATGACGGCATATCCCAAGATTAACGGCACACATGTTGATGCTAGTCGGAATCTTGTACATGACATTCTTAGAGAAGAATGGAATTACGGGGGACTGGTGATGAGTGATTGGGGTGGCCTCAACTCTACAGTCGACAGCATCCGAGCGACTACAGACCTGGAGATGCCAGGTCCCCCGTTGCGATACGGTAAAACATTGATGAAGGCGGTGGAGAGTGGACACATATCGGAGACTCAACATGTTGATCCTTCCGTCCAAAGACTTTTACGATTGCTCAACCAGTTCCATTGTCTGGACAGCATCAGCACTACAAATGGGCATGGCGACCAAAACGGCAGCGATCAACTCAACGCCATGGATATTGCGGCTGGAGAAGGAGAATCAGACACGCTCGAGTTCAGAAGGACAACAAGAGAGGCTGCTTCACAAGGCATCGTGCTACTCAAGAACAACAACAAGTTACTTCCTTTACAGCCATCTCGCATTAAGAAGCTTGCCATTATTGGCCCTAATGCAAAGAACCCGACGCTTGGCGGCACAGGGAGTGCTATCGTCAATCCTTATTACACAACAAACCCATACGATAGCATCACGTCTGCTGCGAAACAAAGGAATCCTGATATCGAAATACGCTATGAGAGAGGAATTTTTACGCATTTGCAGCCGCCTCTGATCGGCCACTGTTTGACTCAACCAAGCAGTGGCTCGCCAGGACTTCAGGTGGATTTCTTCCACGGAAATCAATTTGAGGGCGACATTGTGGGCACAACATTCTGGCAGAACTCCCTCGTGTACTTCATGAGTGATGGAGACGTGCCTCAACCTCTGCGAGGTAAACAATTTTGCTACAAAGCTACAGGCCTCTTACGCCCAAGTGTCACAGGCACTTACGATTTCAGCCTATCCAATACAGGAAAGGCAAAACTTTTCATCGACGGACAAGTTCTTATCGACAACACAGAGTGGAATGAAATCAGTGGCAATTTTATGAACTGCGGCAGCGTCGAGTGCTTCGCTAGCATGATCTTGGAAGCTGGCAAAACATACCAACTCAGCATCGACAATATCGTTGTACCGCCTCCAACAAAGCCCCATGATAACACACTCTTCCACAAGATCTCAGGAGTTCGCGTCGGAATGCTCTTCAAACACGATGAACAGGCCATGTTCAACGACGCTGTCAATGCTGCCCAAGAGGCTGACGCGGTAGTGCTCGTTGTGGGCCATAACAACGACACAGAGCGAGAAGGGTCGGACCGTACTTCGTTGTCACTTCCAAGACGCACTGATGAGCTCGTTTCAGCAGTCTGTGCGGCTAACGAAAATGCCATTGTTGTGACGCAGTCTGCCTGTGCGATCAGTATGCCATGGTTGGATGAAGCTGGTGTAATCCTGCATGCTTGGTATCAAGGCCAAGAATGTGGCAACGCCATCGCCGACGTCGTATTTGGCGTCGTCAATCCCTCAGGAAAACTGCCCGTTACTTTCCCCGGGCAAATCGAAGACCACGGGTCTCACAAGTGGTTCCCTGGAGACCCTGTCAACGACAAGGCAGAATTTGGTGAGGGCGTTCTTGTAGGATACCGATGGTTCGATTCTCAGGATATAGAGCCTCTCTGGTCTTTTGGATATGGCCTGTCTTACACGACATTCACCATCTCAGATGTGACCCTGGAGGGTACCATTGGGCAACCAGGGTCGTCTGGCGTGCTTGTGAAAGCTGTTGTCGCAAATACTGGAGACGTTGTTGGTTCTGAGGTCGTCCAAGTTTATGTCTCGCCATCTTCAGCTATCCAAGCATCCAGCTTACCAGCAGCACCGCGGGCCCTTGCTGGGTTTTCCAAAGTGTTGGTACCGGCCGGAGAGAGCAAGACAGTCGATATCCAGTTAGATGATGACGCATTCAAGTGGTTTGACGTTACCGCCTCTAATTCACAAGGAGATACAAAGGGAGCTTGGCGTCTTGACAAGGGGGCCTATAAGTGCTACGTTGGTACAAGTTCTCGAAACTTGCCCTGGACTTTAGATCTTGATATAGACTAGCAGCTTTCGCTATCTCAATACCCGTCAGGGCCGACAGATGCATTTGGCTCGAACTATGCGTACAATGGATAGCATGGTCTCAATGCTAGATCCGGGGAAGGCCCATTTCTCAAGAATGGGGATAGTTTGTGCTTGTATTCTGGCAATATCGGTCAAGCTAGAGGAAAACGTTGGTGTTAATGAGGCTAGAGTTAGGAGCAAAGTTGCTGCCATAGTTCCATAGATGCATGCATATTAGTTGTTGAGCCGTGAGAATATAGTTTGCTTGAAATGACTTACGAATGGAGAAATACTTCTAATGACGCGGTTGATGTCTGCACAACATGCTTTACAGCCTGTAGATATCCTCTACAGTGATGCAAGCATTTCTCCGCCTTTTCGACAATGCGGCGATCCACTGCTGCATGCGGAGCCAGAGAACACACATGTAGTAGAAATGGTCGATGGATGATATCTCCAGCGGCATGAAAGCGCATAGTAAGTACAGCTTCGTCAATGCTCGGGTGGTCGTTCTCAAACCCCATTTTAATTACATCTGGGAGGAGTTCAAACCAAGCATGCAGCTGACGATTAAGCTCGTTGGACATCTTAAATATTGATGCGGCAAGAGGCTGAGCAGCTGGACTAGAAGCGGGAGAGTCTACGCATTCTGGTCCTGAGTGCAGCCCATCGTAGAGAACGAAATGTATGCGGTTGAGTAAGCGACGAGAGGAAATATTGGCTAACCAGCGGAGCATGGATGGCTCTGGTGAAGTGCCGAATCGAGGGAGTGGTAACTTTTCTACTACGTTTTCTATTCCACTCCGAGGCAGATGGTGCTCGGCCACAATATCACTGTCAAAGTGGTTAACGATGCATGCTGATGTTGACTCATCGAGCTTATTAGCCTCACCATTCGAGAATAAAGATGGCCCAACAGAGTCGGAGTATGGATTGATTTCGGGACTCGTGCTGCGTCGCTTGCGATATGTTCACTTTTCTTATCAAAGTCAGCTCAAGCCGCATCTAATTGCACAAAGTATAGAACTTGCCGGATCCAGTAATGCTGGATTTCAGTGGATGCCATATGCACTAATCGCCAGGCCTGCAATGGTCTAGCTAAAAAGCTATGGTATAACGCCGCCAAATACAGTGACTGTGGCAAAAGCAAACTGTTTCCAAAAGATCGTAGTCCTTGAGTGAGAAGGATTCCAACTGCAAAGGGTAGAAAATGAGAGCCTGGGGCCCAAGGGTCGCTGCCGGAACTGTATGTCTCTCTGGACACACAACCGAGGGCCAGTACCGTTAATACATGGGCCGATTCAAGGCCAGGTTGTAATCCTTGCCCAAAAGCTCCCTTGCGAACGCCGTGAAACCCAGCCTCGTCGAGGACAGGATGAATTGGATGGACATTGGTGAAGAAACTCTGTACCAAGCTGGCGGCATCTTCCTCCAAGATAGTTGGGATATCAGCTGTGGCAGGGACTGTTGGGTTGAGCGCTAGAGACTCTGGGATGCTGCGCTCCAACTCCACATGAAGAAAGATGTCAACAGGGTAGTGACCCAGTAAAGCCCGAGCTGGAGCGGAGCGTAGGAGTTCCCCGGTCGTGGTGGAGTGGTTCAGGGGGATAGACATTGCATGGTTGGGTTCACTGGCGGGTGTGAATTGGGGCCCAAATGATGGCCCCAGTGGCCGTTCTAAAGCAGGGGAGCTGTTTGAGGGTATATCATGATAAGACGGTGATAGAACTGGCCCCGAAGCTAAGATTTCACCATGAGGTTGCGCGTCGATAGGATATTCATCCAAATACTGCCGGTTTGAAGACCCAGAATCGGGTGTCCGACTGTAGAGAGCTTGCTCGAGCGATCCTAGCCTATCCAAGATAACTGTAATTTGATCCTCCAAGGCAGCGATATTCCTAACATGGAGGCGAAGTTTTTGTTAGAACAGAACATTTATGTTGGGCTTTGCTTGTTAAGGCAGGGCTAGAGATACTGCACACAGCAAACTTGCAGCACAAATAAAGGACAGGACCTACCGATTTTCTTCGGTATCACGATACTCGCACTGAGAGTCATTGGCCTCCTCGCAGAGCGTGCAGACGGGCTGCTTTCCATCGCACTTTCGTTTCCTATCATCACGATACAGTTTGTGTTAGCTTCATGTTACTGGACCGCTGTGGGAGGACAGATATAGTTCCGAATAACCTCAATGCCGCACGCGCACCTTTTGCGACAATAGTTGCAAGCCAGGGCGGCTCGCTTCCGCTTGTTGGCTTCCATATCTGTCTGTGTCTTATGACTCTTATCGCGAGGGAGTGTACAGGCAACTGAGGCAGGAAAAGCAGCCGAGGTGAGGAGGAACACATCCGCCGTTTTTGGCACCACCTGATCAGTCTTTTATTAAATTCTAGCCAGGGTAACATAAAATCTAAACTTTTGGGGCGGGGGACTTCCGCCTGCTCCGCCGGGTCATCATAATTTCCGAATCGACCAACGAGGCTTGCTCGGCGACGATCATGGATCGATAACTAGCGCCGGATTCGGTTCAAGGCGGCTCAGCTTCCGCCAGCCACAACGATAACGTGCCCTTTGGACGGAAAACTCAATATCGGGTCACGAATCGCGTCAGCTCAAATTCGAGTTGGGGTTGTGGGGGAGGGTCTGGGGCTCTGTTCCCCAGATTATGGGCTCTCGGATATTCATCAGTGTTATCACGAACCAGTCTCGACGGTCTTTGGTTCATCATGACTATATTGTTACAACCTTTGCCAGAGCCCAGAGTAGTATTTAATCTGCTATTGTTTCTCTCCATCTACTTGGTTCCATCAGCAGCCACTTATCTTTGCTCACATCCACATTCTAGGCCCTGATACTCATCTACATCGCCCGTCATGGAAGTATCGACAACAACCTCCGAAACCATGAGCGGATTCCGAAAGTGGTCGACAACCGCCTTGGTCATTTCTGTCTGCGTTGTCGATTCTGTCACGATCGCGTATGATGGCTCCCTTATGGGTTCTTTGAACGTCATGGAGTCGTATCACAAATACTTTGAGCTTACTACGACAACCACGGCCGTCAACACGTGCGCCACTTTTCTAGGC
Organism: Fusarium cf. hostae; assembly: GCA_011035825.1. Taxonomy (NCBI): domain Eukaryota; kingdom Fungi; phylum Ascomycota; class Sordariomycetes; order Hypocreales; family Nectriaceae; genus Fusarium; species Fusarium cf. hostae. The sequence continues at coordinate 4,057 of WEXE01000875.1, read as the reverse complement.
GCTATCATTGTCGGACCGTTTACTGGCATGCTTATCGATTGGAAGGGTCGCAAAATGGGCCTCTACGCTGCTTGTATTGTCAATATCCTAGGTGCCATCATCGCAGGTGCAGCAACAAATATTGCCATGTTCATTGCAGGCCGAGTTATCATTGGTGTTGGAGTCGGCCTGGGACAGACCGCAGCTGGCACGTATGTTGCGGAGACTACAGCACCATCCATCCGTTCCTTTGCCCTTGGTCTCTACTTCTCGTGCTGGGCCGTTGGAGCGCTTGTCGCCGCTGGCGTATCTTATGGGGTAACTATAGTCTCAACCAAGCTTGAAGCTTGAAGCTTGCTAACGTATTGGCTTTGCAGAGCTCTAACCTTGAGCCGTCTAACTGGGCGTGGCGAGTCCCTTCCATCTTGCAAGCAGCTCCACCTCTGGCTGTTTTTGGCCTTATTCCCTTCCTTCCGGAGTCTCCTCGATGGCTCGCGTATAACGATCGAACAGAAGAAGCGCTGCGTGTTCTGGCAAGGATCAACGGTGCTTCAGAGCAACATCCCGACGTCCAAATGCAGTTCAAGGAGGTTGTGGATACTTTGGGATATGAGAAGGGCGAAGGCCAGAGTCTGAGCTTTGCGGCCATGCTCAAGTCTCCTGCGAACCGAAAACGCCTCTTGCTCGCTTTGTCGGTTGCACCATTGGCTATGTTGACCGGCTCAAACATTATCACGTAAGCAGAACCCTCACTCGATGTCTTTGATAACTTGGCTCATTATGGACTCTATCAGGTACTACTTTGGCAGCATGCTCACTCAGGCCGGCCTCGGCGACCCAACCACCCAGCTACAGATCAACGTGTGTCTATCTGCTTGGCAGCTTGTGGTGGCAATCATCGGATCAGGCCTTGCTGAGAAACTTGGTCGCCGAGTCCTCGCCTTGACCAGCTTGGGCCTTTGCTCCATGTTTTTCTATTTTCTGGCTGGATTGACTGCCAAGTTTGGAACAGCTGGCGACATGGCCGGTACTTATGGGACTGTGGCCTGTATCTTCCTCTTCCTTGGTTCGTACGCCTTTGGTATCACCCCATTGACAGCTATGTACGCCCCCGAGATTCTGCCCTACAACATGCGTGCGAACGGTATCGCAATGCAAGGAATACTGATCAAGTCTTGTGGTGTTCTGGTCTCAATGGCTTTCCCATACATGCTGGAAGCCATAGGGTGGAAGACCTACATCATCAATGCGTCTTGGAACATCCTGCTCTGGCTCTACATTTATTTCCAGTGGGTCGAGACTTCGGGCTTGACTTTGGAGGATGTTGATGCTATTTTCGATGGTGAACTTCATACTAGGCCAGGAGGAGTCGAGGTGTTGGAGAAAGGTATCTCTCTCGATGCCCGGGTCTCCAATGTTTCATCCCCATGAATGACAACTGGCGGAGTTTGAAGTATGCAGGAGGTTGAATGTCCTGTGAAGCTAAAACTTGAAGTATGGACGTACCTAGTACTTGATCAAATTCTGCAGCATGTTGTTTATTTCTAGTTTCGCTCTCTTATATAAATGAACATGCCTCTTGCTGTGAACAAAGGAGCTCAGTGCTTGCCGGCAGAGACTTGTAACATTGGTACATGGAGATATTTATTGTACGGGTAAGGGAACATAATTTAAACAGTACCAGACTATTTATAATTGACTAAGGCAAAGAACAGGTGTCACAAAGCGATGCGTCGCATCTTCTCATAGGTGTGTGTATGTATCAGATTTTGCTTCGAATGTACAAGCTATATCTTTACTTTTCAAAGCTGCCTGTCATACAGATCAATTACACTTAGGTTCAAGGACAATTTTCTTCTACACATAATCGAAGCATCGTGCCTAAAGCTAGTGCGTAACTCGAGATAGCAGCGTCTTTATTCATTGTCAAAGTATTTCCTTCGCTTGCCAAGTTTGTTTCTAGCATTATTGGCGTTCCGATATAGCCGATATGGCCGATATAACCACCCAGAGTTTAATTTTACCCCGCCAAGGGTCTCATTCGTTATTCGGAGCCTAAAAAATCATCCGAAGATCTTGTTCATAAATCTGTCTGCAAGGCTTATTCTCAGCCCTGTAGATCGCCTTTTCCTCCATTGTAGCTTACTCATGTTCTTGCCATTATCATCACTATCAACGTCAAGACAGCCATGAGTTCGATCATCCGAGTGGCTGCTTGCCACGCCTCTCCCGTTTTTCTCTCAGCAAGAGACACGACAAATAAAGCAATTTCTCTGATCAAGCAAGCCGCTAGTAACAATGCAAATGTCGTCGTGTTTCCCGAAACTTTCATCCCAGCATTCCCCGTCTGGAGCTCTCTACGATCGCCACCTGAGAACCATGATCTCTTCAAGCGCATGGCATTGGAGTCTGTGCTTGCCGATGGCGAGGAAATTCAGGCCATCCGATCAGCCGCAACTGAGGCAAACATTACCGTCAGCATCGGCATCTCTGAAAAAGTTCGAACCAGCAGCGCGACTCTGTATAACTCCAACCTGATCATTGGCGAACGTGGTGATATTATGGTGCATCATCGCAAACTTATGCCGACATTCTTTGAGAAGCTTACTTGGGCACCTGGCGATGGGTTTGGACTACGAGTCGCCGAGACAGCATTCGGCAAGATCGGAAACCTGATATGCGGCGAGAATACCAACCCCCTCGCGAGGTATACCCTTATGGCCCAAGGCGAGCAAGTTCACATTTCAACATGGCCGGCGATATGGCCTACTCGCCTTCCAGGGAAAACACGAGCTGTCGACGATCAACAAGAACAATCCACCCTGCGAGGGTCAAGCTCGTCGCGTCAGGCCAACTATGACAACATCGCCGCCAACAGAACCAGAGCGGCGGCGCACAGCTTTGAAGCCAAATGCTTTGGCGTTCTATGCTCGGGATATCTCAATTCCGACGCTGTGGACGCCCTCGTATCGGGTGCTCTGAACCCAGATGTTGTATCAGAAGCTCTCCAACAAGCACAACAGGGTGCCACCATGTTTTTGGACCCTACTGGCGCTCTATTGCAAGGTTTCACGGTTGATCCAAACACACAAAAAGAGGAAGCTCGAGATTATTTGCAGACTGAAGAAGGAATCCTGTATGCTGATATGGACTTGCATGACTGCATCGAAGGAAAACAATATCATGACGTCGTGGGAGGCTATCAAAGGTTTGATGTCTTTGATCTGACTGTTGACAGATCACGTCGTAACCCTGTGAGGTTCACGAAAGAGGATACGCAGCAGGATAATTAGGATCAATATAGTAGTTGTAGATGGAGGCGTGAAGGCTATTTTCCTATACTTTCTGTATATGTAGCCAATAGTATCTATCGATTAATCACTTAAAAATCGAACAGTTCCGAGATGCAATTGAAGAAAGATTCAAGCGTATTTGATGTGCTTGGTCCTTGGCATCCGCGGATTGGTCTTGGTGTGAGCTTCGGACTTCCGCACTACAAATGATTTACAGCACACCCATAACTTGAATCACCTGTGATTTGCTCCAGAAATGAAGTAATGCAATAGGAATCCTTTCTGCGTCGTAGCCTGGTGGCAAAATGTAATGATAAAGGGTCCGTGCTGCGAGGAGGAACTAACCCGCCTGTATTACCCTAGCCCTGTGCCTTTCGTCCCTTCTTTCGTCCCTCTCTTCGTTCCTCAGGGACTTTTGCTATTGCCCCTGAACTTAAACGCTTCGCTCCGATTTGTGCAGCTATTCGCACTTCCTGATTAGCTCAAAGTCCCTCATCTCTGATTATTTTTATACTATTCCTCTGACTTAATTAGTTACTTTAGCTCACTTTATTATTAGTTATCTACAATTCCTAATATCTATTCTTACTCTATAGTCTCAGAAAGATCCTTAATTTATGTTCTTTTCCACTTTCCTTTATTATCTCACTTTCTTAGTATATAAATATTAAGAAAGTAACCGTATGTATAAGCTCCTGGATGTCACAGCGCAAGACCAGACCGGATCCCTGTAGGTCACGTGGCGATACGTTATCGCAGAACTTTAGAAGATCAGATAGAGGACC
>WEXE01000874.1:0-15112 GCA_011035825.1 Fusarium cf. hostae | reverse complement strand
GGCAAGTTTGAGTTTTTGGCAGCAGGGTCTGTTCTTGGAGTTTCATCTTCGGTTTCTTTCTCGGAAGATGTGCTGGGTGAGATCGCTCCCTGTTCCTCAGAAGCGGTAGTCTGAACTCCCTCTTTCACCTGGCTGCATACTTTACCAGACTCCAGAAACCTGACATGGTGGTTTTCCACGTGCCCTCCAGAATTGGTATTCTCTTCACCCTCTAAAGTCTGTGGCATTTCTGGAATGGGCTTCCCAATGTCTTTTGTCGGACTTGACCTCGGCTGGGGTTCCAGGTTGTTGGTAGAGTTTATTTTGCCGACCTTGAGTGTGTTCTGTGATTCAGATGCCAGCTCTCCGCTCTGCTGGCCTGGATCATCTCTTGCTACTGAGTTGGATGCAACGTGTCTCTTATCTAGCAAACGCTGGCGCCATTTGGCTTTCTTATTAGTTTTATAGCGAGGTCTCTGCTCTCCCATGGAAGACTGGAAGGGATAAGGGTGTTGGAATCGTGGTGACGGCTGCACCCATGTATGTGGAGGCCCTTCAGGCTGAGAAAGTTGTTGAGAAATATGTGCTGGCATTCCAGGATATGGAGGCATTGAATTACGAAGAGGTCCAAGTCCCGCGCCGTGGAGTAAAAGTTCTAGCGGTCCGGATCAGCGATGAGATTATAAGTAGGCTGTAACTCATCCTCTTACCTCCAGAGTTGAGCCTCTCGGTCAGCTGAACGAGCATGGATCGCTCCTTCGACGCCATGTCTTTTGTATCGTCTTGCGATATGGTTGACCTGATGAACAGAACGCCCTCCTCAGCCTCTGAATCCCCATCATATTCCGTGGGGCCCTCCTCATCTCCTTCTTGATCGGATTCCATGGGGTATCCATCCTCGTACAAATTCGTCTCGTTATCTTCGAGATCCATCTCGCTCGATGTTTCAGCTTGAATAGACTCCCAACGAGCGATGTGGATTGTCTCTCAAACAACTGTCTTGGTTGTGATAGATTTTATATAACAGTATTGATACCTGGTTATTTGGAGAGCCTTATATGTGAGAAAGCTATGTCTAAATGTGCGAGATAAGGCAATAAGACAGACGGGAATCAGGCGGACATATGCGGCTCAATGCGACGAAGCCACTATGCATTGATGCCTGATCTGGCTGCATGGTCAGCAGAACCGACAAGTTCAGCTGCAATGATAGAAGAACATTGGACCAGCCAATATATGGAGACAAGGCACATATCGAGGCTTCCTTGACCCCCCTTTGAAAAATGGAGGGTAACAGAGATAAAATGCAAAACGCAGAACGATTGGTATATCTGGCTCAAAAGTCTGCCCGGTCTGCCTACTAGGCTGAATTATCGCAGTTCAAGCTCAAGGGGTACTGACCCACTATCTCATTGGCCTTTGATTACGGGCTATGCTTATTCAAATCTGTTCCGGCCAATAATCATCTGCTGTGCAACACTTTGATGGAATCAGCCGCACAAGCGTAGGTAGTCCCTCGGGCATTGGTCGACACCATCAGGTTTAAAATGACCGAATGTGAATCGTAGACAAAACCAACCTGCATGTTAGGCTCTGTATCATAGTGGCGCAGCGGATTTTTGGGTGGTCAGACTCACGACACGTGGACACAAGGCTCGCAATTGAGCAAAAGTACTTAATTGGAACAAGTTAGGTGCGGATGGCGCCGCCTATATTGAGAATATGCCCAATTCTGTACCTATGACCTTATTCTTCCTATCCTGCAAGTGAGTTGTGACCACTGTCATGGCTGCACCATCCAATGAGGTCTTAGACCTCACAGACAGAGCATAACTTAAGTCCAGAGCCACGATTCCTTTCTTGTCATAATCCATAAGTTACTCCCTTGCAGATCCCTAAGGTAGTGGCAGAGACCCAACGTCTCGCGAACATCAATTATGGCTGTAACCAAACCGGTCACTTCCGAACTCACTGACATCACAACTGGTCTTGCAATCTGTGATAGATCCATTCCCAACCCCATGGCTGACTTCCCAGCCCTGTCCTCAGCCCTCCTCACACGAGATATGCGGGGACCATACGAGAATTGGTATTTAGGTAATCCTAGAAGAAGGTATGTGCCCGTGACAGCGAAACTCTTCGTCTCGTGACAGTGGCTGATTTGGTCCAGATGGTCTAATCCTGCGAAATGTGCATACCAATCGGCTATCAAGATCCTTCAGAAAGAGCTCAGTCTCGATGAGTGCCAGAAAATATGGCTGCGCGACCAGGCATCCATGAAAGATGTACAAGATGCTCTTGAAGCTGCGCTAAAGGAATACCAGAATAAGTCGAAACGATCTTATGTTCGTAAATGGTTATCGAGCTGCTCCTCGAGAGTAGTACACTATGGAAGTAAGACTAATATTTACTGCTCATGTAGCTGGCAAGCTGATCTGACTCCTTTGTATAGCCATCTTTGATGTTTTTGTTCAGCACCACCCTGAATACGTGTCTTTGGCCTGGGGGACATTTAAGTTCCTTTTCATTGTGTGTTACAACACTAGGACAATTGGAAACTTCATGGCCGACTGACTTTCATAGGCCGTTATGAACTATGAAGAACTGCTTCTCGAGATATCAAAAGCAGTATCGCGAATCGCCGACGTTCTTCCCCGTACCCATCTTCATTCAATCCTATATCCCACAGACCAGATGCAAGAGGCTGTATCAATGGTCTATGCAAAAATAATCGAGTTCAGTATCACAGCAATCAAATGGTACAAGAAGAACAAGTTCATGCGTGTTGTGTCCTCGGTTGTCAAACCGTTCAGCCTCGGCTTCAAAAACATCATCGACGAGGTATCGGATCGTTCCAGAAGGGTCGATGAGGAGGCGAATGCTGCAACAAAGGCAGAGATTAGAGATCTCCACGTCAATATACAAGGTTTGAATCAAAGAATTATCCAAATAACAGAGATAATGCATGGTAAGCTACACCACAAGCGTCATCACCAAGACCTGGCTGAAGTTGAGAAACAGCACAGCAAACGCTTCAAAGTCAGATAATGATTGATCTTCGAGATCAAAAACAGTTCTTCCGTAGCTCTCAGCTCGAAGATATCCAAACTATGCTACTGCTCGAAGACACGCCGCTTCCAGATCAGAGCCTGCCATATTGCGTATCAATGCGGAACCGCCGGAGACGAAAGATGCCTACACAAATCCCAGTTTCCGACATCTTGAAGTTAAAGCAATGGCTATCTAACCCTTCATCCTCGTTGTTGCTGGCTCAGGGTCAAGGTGTAAGAACAAGCTCCGCGGACTTTGCTGCCGACTTCATTAATGCCGTTCTTGAGAAGGGATATCCGATTCTCTGGGCTCTTCCATCCCCTGTGGAGGGAGGAGATTCGAGCCCTTCTGTTATTGGCATCTTGCGATCGCTCATTATTCAAGCACTGACCTTAGCTCCCAATATTGTGAGCGACGGTGTGAACCCAATTAGGACACAGCATTTAAGAAACATCGTTGCCGTTGACCAATGGTTTAGTGTCCTTGAGCGGTGTCTGACGAAAATACCTCGTCTCTTTTTGGTTATTAATATGGCATTGGTCGAGGAGGCCGTGAATAGCGACGAGCTTCAGGGCATGACATTCAAAGCTAGTGACTTTATTCAGAAGGTATCGGAGATGGTACATAACAGAACAAGAGGTGGACTGAAGGTAGTCATTATTTCGTGGCAATTCGAGACCGTCACATCACTAGAGACCAATGAAGTTTTTGGCGATGTGCAGATTGTTACGGATTCAGGCCGAAGAATGGAGAGATTGATGAGGCTACCAAAGTACCGAGCTGTTCTCAAGAGGCGGAATGAGGCATTTGTTAACAAGTTCAAGTCGACAATGGAGGTACTAGATTCCTATGTTGCTGGATCTACCTCAAGATCCAACTAGACCAACATGGACTAATTTATATGTGGTATTGCCTTTCCATAATCCTTTCCACAGGTAACAAACACTCGAGAACTCGCTTCCGGGACCGAAACAGCCAGTCCCTCTCTTAGTCGGACTGAAACGAATCTTTACTACATCCATAAGCCCTGACAGTCATTGTTTGCGTCGACAGCCTGCCGACGATTAAAGTTGTGTCCTGCCTGAACGTGTAACCAAGCACCAATCAGAAATCTAAGTCAACCCCTATCAAAGTCGAGTCTACCCCAACGCTAGTCCATTTTTCGAAATTCAAGTCTACCCCTTGTCAAAAATCAAGTCAACCCCCTGGAAAGTGGGGTAAATTAAATCAATTGTACAACAATTGATTTTGGACTGTAGGACTAGGAGGTTCGTGACCCAATCATTGCCCTCACGAACCCACCATTCATTCCTGTCGTCGCTTAAAAACGAATATCCCAACTCCTTCTGCCCGTGATTATCTTCAATCCGTGACCACGGTATTCTCGGCAATATCTCCCGCATCCTCTCTGCGTCGTCGACCATTGTCATTTCGGCCAATGTCCTTCTTGCCTCCGCCAACACATTATGCAACATGTCTGATATCTTCCCCATGCTCAATCGAATCTTCCCATGCACAATATCGTTCCCTCGCCAATCAATTGTTTTGGTACCCGGTGTCGTGAATCTGATCTTTATCCCGTATATCCTCGTATTGATGATCCAATTCATCGGTGTCAGATCGGCATCCTCCCCTTCCGGTATCTGTGTCATGAACCGCCGCACTTTACGCCGAATAATTCGAAATAACCCTATTGCTTCTTCCTCTGCCCTCTTCTGGCTCATAAGCTGCCACAATCGCGACACCTCCTCTCGGCGTTCTAATATCAACTAATATAACACCAAATACTTGGCCACCTTGATGATGGCCGAATATACTGGCATGTACTCTATCGGCGTTAACCATCTACTATGATCTGACACACCCATCACGGCCAATCCACTAATAACAATACTCTCGTAATGATCTCCATTTTTGAATGGATGATCTAAAAATGAAATGACCATATCTAAACACGATCTCTCCAATCTTTCTGGTGTAAAGCTGCCTATCGTATCGGTTCCTGAAACAACCTGCCCTACATGGTCGCTAAACTGCTCCCATAACTTGGCCTGTTGCGTTGTTATGGAATATGGCGGCCGCTTATCTTTATCCTTTGACTCCATCTGCTGCCAAATACATATCAATGTTCTCCACCTCTCCTTGTACTTTGGCCATGCATTATCTTCCATCCTGCTGTTAAATGGCATCTGTATTATTATATAGGCCTCTTTCCGCTTAATCTCGAACAATTCGGCTGACCCTAGGCTGCATCGGATGGCGGCTGCATATGCCCGATCCAACACGGAATTAAATATCGCCCACTTTCGCTGCAACACGGGTTCGTCGTCTTCGATCGCTTGCATCGACTCTTGTAATATATCCGGTTCGATCCTATCTAAATATGCTGGCCATCCTGTCCGGTTCAACCATGGGCTTGCCTCCTACTTGTCATGAATGTTCTGTATCCGCGCTTTGTCCTCGCTTTCAAATGCATCTTTATCCTCTCGGTGAATTTGCTTTAAAAATTCGGCCACTTGGTTAATACCTTCCTGTTTCCGGTCTTTATCTTTACAAACTTTAATACCGCGTTCGACCTCGATAAAACCGCTTTTCGCTCGGGACCGAAATAATCGCTAGTATCGCACGCCTTCTCTCCATGGTTTCTCGGTTATTGTTGTTCGTCCTGCATATTATCCTCTCTTGCGGCCGCCAATAAACGCATGCTTAACTTTGTAATGATCTATAATACGCCTGTCGTTCGATCCTATATACCTGCACTCTTTGTAACCCTTACTGTTATCCTTGGGCGGTAATATATATAGGATCCGTTTGATGGTTGGTGATGGCGGTTCCTACTTCTCTAACTCTGCCTGGTCCTTGATAATACCGGGGATTGCCTTGATAACTCTATGTATTCGGTTTGCTGCCGATGTGGTTATTGGTCTATGGTTATTCTTTAAATGGGCAATTACTTCATTGGCAATACATGCAATTTGGCATTTTTTATAAATTGGGAATGGCAATGCGGGTGAATGATAAACGAATGGGTCCATGTTGTATGTGTATGTTGGAAATCGGATGGTGACTGGCGGTCTTCTCGGGTGCGACACTCAACTTCTTTATCTCTTTACTCCTGCTATTGCTTTCTTTTGTCTGGCCCCTTAATCTCAAATATTAAACTCTATTGCTAATAGCTTGCTCTCTGTATCTCATCTAGCCAATTAAACTGCTCAAATTCTCCACTTTCTACGACATCGTTCAATTGACCCCCAAACTTCAACTTGGTATGGTGACTACAAATAAAATAATTATCCTCTAAAAATAAAATAGATAACTAACCTATATCTCTGCTTTTTAATAATACCGGTTTTATTTAATTCCCTGCTGTAGTTTTAATTCGCATTAACCCCCTATTTCTAATTCGCGCCTCCCTGTTATTAATAGCACGGTTTTATTTTATATAGGATTCTATTTCGCGCTAACTCTATATGACTTGGAATTTCGGGTTAGGCATGTTAAAATAAGCTATACTAGTACTATAATAGCTTATATTAATCTTTTATATTTTATCTTATATCATTTTTACCCTATATCTAGTAAAGGCATTAAAGCCTCTAACTATAAATATAAGGCATAATAGACATTAATAGCTAATTCCCGGGTTTACTTATTTATAAAGTTAGCATACCAGTCTAGTTAGGTATAAGCTATCTATAATATATTAACTTATATTTTATAATATTATCCTCTAGCCCTAGTTTTATTAGTGCCCTTAACTTTATAGCAAGAATAGGAGTAATACTAATATAGGTTTCCTAGAGTCTGGCATACTCCTCTAAGAGCATCTACCTTAAGTGCTTTATATATAACTAGATACGCCTTAGGTAGAACTATATAATAAAATACATAATATTAACATGGGCTTATTAACCGATATAGCCATTAAGGCCCTAGCTTATATTAAAGATAAGCGCTTAGAGCCGATATAATCTTTATAATTGCTTTAAATTATAACGGAAAGGGTTTCAAACAGGTAAACTAGTCCGTATTAGGTTTAATGTTTGCAGAGTTATAAGGCGTTATACTAAGCAGTTAGGGAGTGTTATATCTCTTAATAGTAAATAGAGCAGGTTAGGCATATTTAGGTAAAGAAGTCTTATTAATAGCTAGTAAGCTAAGTTCTATTTACTGCTAAATAAATATATATATATAATATAGTAGCTTATAGTATTATAAGTTAGGCTTATAGTAAGTTATAAGTTAATATTATAAGCTATATTATAAGGCTTATAGGTATTATAGGGTTTATTTATAAGTTATTATATAATTAGCTAGATTGTTAGTAGGTTATATATAATATAAGCGCTTTCCCTTATTAGGTTATAATATAAATCCTTTATAAATATCTCCTTAATCCTGCCTTTAATATAACTTATTAATTAGCAGTCTAATAGCCTTAGTATTATTTAGGTAAGCTTTTTATACTTAAGGTAAAATATATTCCTTAAAAATAGGACTCCTTAAATTCCAAGGCAGAATCTATACCTCTCCTAAATAACTTCTTTATTATTTCTAACTAGCTATTATTAATAGACTAAAGATAGGATAACTAGTTTACTTCTTTATTATTATGCCAAATAGGCACATTGTTAGATCCTAAAGCCTTTAGTATAGTAGATAACTTCTAAAGGCATATCTAATAACTAATTCTAGCACCACGCTTACTAACGCTAACTTTCTTAAACTTATATAAATTAGTTATTATATATACTTCGAGGGTTTACTTAAATAAGGGTGCCGAATAGAAGATAATACTTTTATAATATAGGATATTATTAAGGAAAATAGAGTTAATAATATAAATATGCTTCCTCTTAATAGGCCAGAAGTAGAAGTAAAATTTATTACTATACTATGCCTTGCCTGTTTCTCCTGGTGCTAGCTCTAACCTGCCATTAACGGCCCTTATATACAAGTTTATAGCCTTGGTAACCGGTAGATCGGCCAAGATAGACTTGATATTCTCAGGGCGAGGAAATTGCACTGCTGCCCCCTCTAGGAACATTTCTTAAGCCTCTCTTATCTTGTGGTTTGCATCTTTAAGCGCCTTAGGCAGTATGAAGCTGCAGAGTATAATAATAAGTCGAGAGGAGATAGGGCTAAACTCATAGAAGTATAGGTAAGTAAACCTGAGGTCTTCTCCTCTAAGGGGGGAGGTTGCTTTATGGATTAGGCCCTTAAAGATATTATAGCACTAATTAGTAAGGATGAACTTATTGTTATCCTTATTAGGTATATAGAATGCTATATAGGATAACTATATGTAATAGGTAAACATAGCAGTATTAGCAGGGAACATAACCTCTAGTAACTTTTTTATCTATTTCCCCTTTATATCTATTTCGAGATCTAGGATAGTATGAAGATTATATAGCTAGATGTCCCTCGGATTCTTAAAGCCCTTTTCCGCTATATAAGACTTAAGAAGGTTCCTATCCTCTAATATATAGCTATATTAGTCTCTAGAGAGGTATTTCCTATAGAAGCCTGGCCCCTAATACTTTATAATAAATAAAAATTTACACAGCCGGTTTTTTTCTAACTGGTTAAGGTATATACCTGGCTTACCTGCCTTATATGCCTTCTTGACTTTCTGGAGAATTTTAGCAGTCTATAACTCAAGTTTAAAAAGTTCATCCTTAATATTTTTCTGGCTGTTAATAGCGGCAGTAATATTATTATATATATTTATTTAACTAAACCACCGGGATACAGGCTCCTTATACAGTTAACTTTTATCTAAAGTAAGGTCTATAACGTTAAGCACCTTATTGCCCTTTCTTATGCCCTTTTTTAGGCATGAACTGCCATGCTTCTAATGCCTGTTTCTCTTTAAAGGCTTATAATAGTAAGAGAAGTTATAGAGAATAAATTAGGGAATGTAATGTTAGTATTATAAGTTGGTTTATATAGTGTATGGTTTTTAGATAGGCGAGATTGCTAAGACTTAAGATAAAAAGAGAAGGTAGGGATTTATAGGATTAAAGCGGCAGTTATAATAAATTTTAATACATACTATTGCTGCGTTTTACATACTCTCACTTGCTTAACCCTTATACTAATACTACTAGAGCCTAATATATAGTCCTTAAGTATATGTGTAAGAATATTTAATAGAATGGTCTTATATTAGCTATGCCTTTAGCCGGTGACTTATAAGAGATAAGAAACTTATAGTAATTATACGCTTCTAAATAACCATTTATCAGACTCTATATAAAATAATTTAAATAGTAGTCTATAGCTAGAGATTTATTTTATTAATTCTCTGCATTAAGTTATATTACCTTACTTCTACGACTTGGAAGCTATAAATGCCCTTTTGGGTTTTAGGGGATAAGTACAGGTGCCAGAGAACAGTTATCTATTAAGCCTTCACTATTAAGGCATGCTTAAGGTATATTATTCTAGATAACTAGAAGATATAAGGACTTAAATATAACCTAAGCTATGCTTTATATTCCTCTATTAAACCTGCTAATATGCCTTTTCTTAGCTATACTATATACATTATGCCTATTATTAAAGTCTAAATTTATGCCCTTTTAGTTGCCTAGAGATAATATCTTTACATACTGGCAAATCGCATTATTGCCTAGCCTATTTTACTTTAAGCTAGATACTATTCTAGGGCAGCAAGGTCTGCAGTTCTGAGGATTATGTAAGGTATTATCGCGCATATTAATAGTGCATTAATAGCAGAAGTCTAAGGTAAGATTGTTAGATTCCTTCCCTTTTTATTATACTTATACTAACTCTTATACTTATTTCCTATACTAGTTATTATAACTACCTTCCTTATAATCTCTAATATATTAGCAATATTTTATAGCTAACTATATATTAAAGCTTAATATAATAGATAGTTACCCTAGTAAGAATATTTAATATTTTAAGTATAATATATATAATAAGCAAGCGGCATAAATAAGCAAGTAGTATAATATACTATATAGCTAAAAGTAGCTTACCCTATAGCATTTTAACACTTAAATAAAATAGCTAAAAATCTAAAAAAAATATATATATTACTTAAAGTAGTATAATTAGCTTTATTTAATAGTATTTTTTAAATTTTTTAGCTATTTTATTTTTATATATAAAACCTTAAAATACAGTATTTTATACAGTGTAAATAACCTTTAAGGTTTATAGTTGTTAGACATTATATATATTCGGTCTATTAATTTAGATAAGTATATTTATATTCTGTTCTGTTATATCCTGCCCCTTAGAGGTTTTACCATTTTGGTTATAATCTTAAAATATCCCTGCTTGTATGTAAGACCCTAGCACCTATTTAATAATAGTTATATAAGACTTTTTAAAAATCTAAAAAGATTAATATAAATTATTTTAGTACTTATATATAAGCTATTAAAGTCTTGGCTATTTTAGGCTTAAGTTAAGCTTTTTATAAGCTTTTAAAAATTGGATTTTAGAGTAAAAAGTGGGATGTGCCGCTTGCTTGTCTGTGCCGCTCGCTTATCGTGTACGTTAGCTATTATAGAATTCTAATAGTAATCGCGGACACGCTGCTCTTATTTTTCTGGCGCCACCGCTCAGTTGTCAGTTCACGCCACTGGCTCCAGGCCATACCTTGCAGGGACTAACTCTAATTGGCTCAGGGCACAATACCAAAGGGCACGGACTATCAAATCGTGTATCAGGACCTGATACGCGGGGTAATTGGTACAGTAGGCTGGAGGTAGTATAAAAAAGGTACGACGAGGTCGGTGGAGCTTAGTTACCTTTCGAGGAGATAGTAAGCCTCCGGAATTACGGTCGGTGTTCTATAGGGATATATCTATATATGCCGGTTCTAAAGTAATGGAGGATATTATATAGCTTAATCAGGTCTATTAGATACTACTCTATTAACAAGAGATATTAAATATATAAATAAAGATCTGCTTGCTATATAGGAAAAAGAAGCAGACTTAACGACATAATTACAGGACGATATCCTTAGTCTAAGCTGCTTTTAATATAGAAAAGAATATCCAGTTTTAGTAATAGTAAAGGGATCTATAAATATATAATTAAAAAGAAATATTAGTAATTAGAGGAGTAAAACTCTTAGAATATAAAGATAATTAGATAGGGATATAAGTATAATTAATACATAAAGCCTAATTCGTAAGTTAGGCAACAAGGCAGGACTTAAGGCCAACCTATTAGCAGACCTTTATAAAGGCTAACTAACATGTTTGACCCTGCCTTTAAATAACAAAACCCACCTTTACTTAAGTCTATTGTTTATATAGTCTAGGGTTTTATTTTATTATATTATAAACTTTATACTAATAATTATTAAGTTGCCTGCAAATATACTTTTTTTAAAATCTAGTTTTAGAGAGACATAATTAGCAGTATAAAATAAGTCCTCGAACTTCTACAAATAACGCCAAGTTAAAATCTAAGTCTACATCCTAAAATAATTTAGACCTAAAGACCTAAGCTTAAACCAGCTACTATCTAAATTCTGCATCTAGTAAGAGCAGGAATAAAGAATATAAGAATTTATATAAGTTACTCCTAAATAAGGTAAGTAAAAAGCAGTTAGCTTTTACTTATAGTAATATTTACCTTTTAAGTAATATATCTTAAAATAGTATTATATAAATAGATAATATTAGTATCTAATAACTCCTAAATAATATTATCAGTTTGCAAGTAATAAGCATTAGTAATCTCTAATATAACTACCCCTTTTACCTGCCAGGACTCCTAAAAGTAATCCTACTTTTAGCTAGTTATTAATAGTTATTAGAGGGCTTGTACTGCTTAAACTGGGTATAAATACATTAAATAATAATACTGCTAGGAGAGCCTAGTAGGAATGGGAAGCTAAGGAAGCTAGGGAAAGGGAGAGATAAAAGCAACTAGAGAGACTTATGTAGTATATATAAGAAAGTTTTATATTATATATTTCTGGCTACTGCTAATAAGTTTATATTAAGGGCATCGACCTATCTGGTCCCCGCATTTCTGATAATAATATATTAAAGGCAAGAAACTCAATAGGCTACCAGCCAGGGGCTTAAAACATCATCTTTATAGGCAAGATAAATACTAGTAAATCATCGCTACTAAATGCTATATAAAATTGCACTATAGAAGATAAAGATTATGCTCCTACTAGTGTATCTAAGGTAACGCTTAAGGCTCATCAATATCCTAATCCCATTTATAACTCCTTTATATAATATAACACTCCTAAATTAGGTATAGAGAGTTTAACTGCCTTTAACTATTATTACTAGTAGTAACTCTATGTATATAATATAGTTATACTTATCTATAACTCTTCCTTAATGCAGGCAAGTTTTATATTTTACTATAATAAGACTAATATTCCCTAGCTACAATTCTAACCAGATTACTAGACTGATATAAGAATCTTATAAGTTTATTATCTAATGCAATAGCTATGGGTTTCTATTTAAACGAAATGCAATATGTATATTAGCAATTACTCTATAGAAAGAAACTTGGACCTAGAAGCCGCTAAAATAACCTTCTTAGATAAAGTAAGAAATAATGTTTAGACTTTAACTTAGAGATTGCAGGTAAATAATGTTAGGTTTGCGGCTTAATATTGAGATTTTATGGTATTTATTCCTAGTATATGCCGTATTATCTAAAATTAAACTTTAAATTCAGCCGCTGCAGATACTTTAGTTAATAAAGTAGCGTTCCTCTAAGCTCTTAGTCTGGCTTATTAGTTTACAGTTAGTATATAATATTAGTTAGGTTTGAAAGCGAGAGCAGAATGGTTTTCCTTACTAAGTGTTATTATATTCCTATCTTAAGTTTCTTAATCTGATTTCTTAATAGAATGTAAGAACTATTTCTATTATTCTTATAGTTATTTATAGGCATGGCTATTTAATTTATAGTAGGGATAGATATTAATAGCTTCTTAGGCCTGGTTAAGGATACTGCTATTATATTAAAAATATAAGTCTCTAGGGATTGCAATTAATATTAGAAGTATAAAATAAACTATATTACTAGGTAAGAGACTTATTTACTGCTTATTAAAGATCTTAAATATAATTATTATTAGTTTAGTATATACTAGGGTAATAATATTATAATAGAGAACTTTATATTAGTCCTTATTTTATATTATTCTAGATGCCTATTAAAAGTCTTAATGCAGTAGTTAGGGGCTATTTAGCAATCCTGAATTAAGCTAGGCAACTTGGCCGGTATAGATATAATCTGGATATTTAAATAAAATAAAATTAAAATAAACTTAATTAAGACTTAGAGATTAACTGCATTTATAGTGCGTATTATAATAAATCTAAAATAGAGACTGTAATAAATAATTAATAATGCTAATAAATTAAGGTAATAAATTAGGATATAATAGAATGGTTTATTTAGTTTAGGGTCTGGCTATATTAATATCTCTCTATTAGTTAGATCTAGGCAATATATTAAATATAATACCTTATTTCTTTTACACTACCAGGAACTAATATAATAAAATAATATAATAAAGTAGTATAATAAATTTAAGTAATAAATCAGGATAAAGTAAGGCAATAAATTAGGGGTAAATCAGGGTAATAAATTCAGGTAAATAAATACTAGTTAAGGCTTATAATAAATAATAAATAAGGGTAATAAATTAGGGCAATAAATTATTCTTACTTTTATCTAATAATAATATCTATTAGACTGTATTAAATATTTTACTTAAGTATACTAGCTGGTAATAAGGGCCTGTTAAATGCAACTTAGGCCTTTAAGGCTACTACTAATTTTTTAACTAAACTTAATGCTAATATATAATTCTATAGTCTAGAGAGCATAAAGAATAAAGTTTTATTCTGTTTAAATTAATATTGCTATTAAGGCATATTATAGTATATTGCAATAAAGTGACTCTAGATCAAGCATTACATTTCCTATTATGGAGTAGCGTATTTTATCAGTCAAGCGTTACTGTATAATAGTAATAGTATTATGTTTACCCTAGAGCACGGACAAAATGTAGGGCCAGCCTCCTATCTCCTGCCACTTAATTTCCTTACATGCTAGCACCCCTTTTTGCACTGTTATTGACCTAAACTCCTAAAGATCCGAAAGGGGAAGGTGCACGGGCCGCAAAAATTGGTATTGGGCCCATTACCAGTGGTAATTGGTACAGTAGGCCCGGAGGCTCCACGATCCGACTATATCAGACCTGTGCGGCTGTGTCCTGGCCTATCAGAGAGCGAGGAGGACATTGAGAAAGAGCTCTAGCCATACTAGTTACCCAGATTCTTGATAGAGGAGATATATATTTCAATTAAGCTATGCTCTTCTTAGAATAGCCTGTGAGGCTCAACCCTTCTGTAGCTCGACCCTGCCGTTAACAGCCCGTTGGCTTGGCAGCACACCCTCTTCAATACGTATAGGGCTGTATAGCATCGATGTGGCTTGGTATTAAAAACCCTAAAAATAGGGACCGAGGTTCTAGATCTCAAGCCACAGCGCCTTCTCACAACGGGGATTCAGATATATCTACATCAGCCTAGAAGGATTACATTACTATAAATTATTCTACTTAGAGTTTTAGGATAATAGGAATTTAGAGCGCTAAAAGCCTTATTAATAAGGCCAATATAACTGCCTAGTATCCACTATGCCGCTTAGTGTAATATAGCTAATTCTTTATATTATAATATTTCTCTAACTTAACTACTAGCCTTGGGGGTTCCTTTTCCTGCTCTGGAGAGAGCTTTTTCTTATATTTATAATTTGTTTAATAGTCTTATACGCCTAGCTATCCCTATCTTAGGCATTAACGTTAACTTTACCTATATCTAAAAGCAGCTTAATAATAAGCTTATATCCTCTTGCCACCACTATACAAGCTATAACGCTATAATCTATATAAATACTAGGGGAATTTATGCCTATTTTATATCTTTAGCTCCTTTATATAATAAAGTAAGGCATTATGTTAAATATATATTTTTAACATAATGCCTTACTTTATTATATAAAGGAGCTAAAGATATAAAATAGGCATAAATTC
>WEXE01000873.1:0-15184 GCA_011035825.1 Fusarium cf. hostae | reverse complement strand
AACTGGGTCAGGCAGGGCGGAGTAAGGTTAGGTAGTTGGGTGGGTAGCTGAGTGTTGGTGTACACGAGGGGGATGACTTCGGGTAGGGGTCTCCACTCACGGAATTGAAAAGGGTATCAATCAAATCAAACAAATCAACTTTGAGCTCGAGGGCTCTCAATCAAATCAACTTCGGGGCCAAAGTTGATTTGATTGACATATGATGAGCGCTGACGAGCACAAACCTCTGAAACGAGTCATGAAATAGTTGGAGTGGATCAGCAAACTGCTTGCTTCAAGAAAGTCCACATATTGGCACCTGCGATGAGCGAGATATCGACAGAGAGCACTTCGACTGTAAGGAAAAGTCCATTACGGGGAACAGGGCCAACCGCAGAAAATCTATCTGGGTATGGGAATGTTGCTGCTGTGGAACTGGTACCATGCGCATACAGGTTTCTGATTGTCCACGCTGTGGTATCCCTCGCTGCCCCATGTGCAATACGATGAGAACAAAGCAGCTTGTATCTTAGTGAACCTCTGGCCGCAATGAAAACATATTATGACGACATGCAGCCTTAGCTTTCCGCTGCCTGAAGAGCCTACGGAACAACTGAGTTTCAGCATGTTCAGGCACTGATTTCACGGTGTATGTCGAAAATATAGGCAATGCTAGCAACCCTGGCTGATACATACGACCAAAGCTCGTAGAGAATACGGGATCCCGTCCGCTCTCCCATCGTCAAGCTGCGAAGCGCCGGATTAGTAGTTGGGTCGGTGACGACCAGCGAATTCCCGGTGTTGTATGTATTTTTTTTTCAATTTACACCTCCCCTGTCCATTGTTTTTGTCGATTGCTGAAACCCTTGCCCGTTGACCGATTTGTTGGCGGTGGTGGGCTTCAGAGTGGTCGTAGTGGCAGCATAGAAGTCACAAGTAGGCATGCTCTAAAAGAGGCACAGCCCGATTAGATATTTGAATTTCGATAAGAAGATATGACAAGAAATAGTATATTCCCTTACGACATGTCATTTATCTCAATCACGGTTGTTCAGTTCTTTGAACAGATGCAAAGTGACAAGGCAGCGCTATGGAATGTCTCAGGGCGGGGAGCCCCAACTTGGTGGGCAGAGCTGAAACAGTACCCATTGCTACCTCCTCATATTGCAGCAGCCAAAAGACTCCACGTAAGATGTCTCGCTGAGGTTTCCCTTTTGGAACTCTTAGGCAGAGCCTTGTGCAACCCCAAAGACTGCACTAGCCTCCTCAGCCCCCAATGCCAAGCAGATTCATGCAGCGGAAGAATAATCATAAGAGGGATGAGTTCTATAAAAAGATTTGTGTAGCAAGGTCTCGGCGTGCGATAGGCATCTATGATGATAAGCCCTCCTCCATAAAGATCGGAATTCGTTGAGTGATCATGTCCTACCAGCTTGTATCCCCCGACGCTGCAGTCAGCAAACCACAACAGGATGGCGGTGTTTGTGCCCAAAGCTTCCAGAGCATTAATTCACCAGATTTGTCGAGTATTCGGTTCGTAATCAAATTAGATGCAACCATTTTTCGTTAGAGGGTGGCTCAGCCTTGAAAGTGCACAAACCATCCATAATTTTAGAGAGCCTCTTCCTTTCGCCCTTTTATAAGAAATGTGTTCTTAAGCTCATTTCCACATCAATACAGTACCATTCAATACCCGTAGAGCGAAAATGGACGAGAGACCCGAAACTACCGGTGCCAATGATTCTATGGCTACCTTGCAGCCGCTGTTGGACACCGAACCAACTTCATCGGCATCTTCTCACCTTGTACCAACTGAGAAGCCCGATACGACCGCCGAGCAACAGAACAAAAGTACCAATAAATGGTTACAGGTTTTAACCCAATGGGGACTTGAGATAACAGCCTTGGCTCTCAGCCTGATAGCCTTCGGGCTGATGATTTATCTACTTTACCAGTCAGCCGGAGAGCCGATATCCAAATGGACCAAGACTCACATCTCCCTCAACACAGCTGTGTCCATCTTGACTGGGACATCAAGAGCCTGCCTAGCATTTGCGATTAGCATGTGCCTGTCCCAGGGTAAATGGAACTGGCTGAGTCGATCTGCGCAGCCGCTGGTGGACTTTGATCGTTTCGATGCTGCTAGTCGAGGAGCTTGGGGGAGCCTGCGTCTGCTGCAATCTTGCGTGCGTCGACCGTAAGTGATTTCTACCAAGCGATTGACTCTACCACTGAACGAACCGCCAGTCACTGGATAGCGATGGGTGCTCTGACTGCTGTTGCCCTTCTGGCCTTCGAACCATTTACCCAGGCTGTCTTAGCTATAAAGGACAAGGAAGTCACTTTAGACCACCGAGAGTACACCAAGGTAGTACAGTCCAGTAATGATTCTCTCGAAACCCTTGGCAATGTTCCTACAATCGGCCGATCAACTCGTTTAGATGGCGCATCGTGGAGTGGAGCTTTTGCGGGAGTAGGTCTCGTTCCATTCCCAGGACCTAACAATACGCCTATAAATTTCTCAGTCTACCGTCTCTCAAGCAACATCCAGGAAGATATGGGTATGAAAGCGGCCATATGGAATGGATTTTCGCCCTTCACGGCGGCGCAAAACCTGAAGCCAGCCTTCGCCTGTGCAACAGGGAACTGTACCTGGGCCAATTTCACTTCCATCGCCGTCTGTTCCAAGTGTCACGACATATCAGAATATGTCACCACGTCATCTGGACCCGTGAAATTCCCCTCAGGTATCCAAGCTACGGGACCAGATGATCAGTCGTGGGTGTTGGGGCCTGGGGAAAGTCTGCCTGGTGTAAGCAACCCCAGTCCATACTTTGATTGGGGAAACGGTCGGAATTTCACCTTCATAAAACATGAGATTCCACAGTTGAATCTTAGCATTTCGAACTACAATGGAAGTCGTCAGTGCCGAGACTTGTCCCAACAATGTCCCGATACTTACCTATCTGCTCGGGTTACAACCAATCCAGGGCAGACATTGACGTTTGGCAACCTCAGCACCATTGTCATGGCTATACAATACCTAGCTTCAAATGAGACTTGGCTTGATAACAGGACCACCTGGGAAGACACTAAAGTTAGTGCCCGAGAATGTGCACTATCACTCTGCGTGAACGAGTATCATGATGTACTCTCTCAGGGAGTCTTGCAAGAAACTGTTGTGTCTTCATGGACGGACAGAGAGCTAGAGTCTTACACAAACGATGATAAGGATGTGAAGGCATTCGTGAAGTACACGAACCATAGTCTCGACATGGGCATCTTGTTAGTGGACCTATCCGATCTCCAGATTAAGATCCCAGACGGGGATTACAAGCGACAAGCCTCCGTCCTACGGCAACAGTACTTCAACATTACACAAACCACCATCATAGCACTACAAAATGTCTTAAGTGACGGCTTCGGCGGAATCCGCGATTACAATTTTGATAGGGACTATATTGATGAAACTTCCAAAAGGCTGATGTACCCAGCATTGGGAATGAGTCAGCCAACCGCTGGTCTCATGTCTGGGCTTGGTAGATCAAGCGACATACCAGCGACAATGGATAACGTCGCCCTCAGTTTGACGAAGTGGATACGAGATCGAGAGCTGCAGACAAGCCCAATGGTCGGAAATGCCACAAGCATGGTTATTATTACACTTGTTCAGTGGAATTACTTGTGGTTTCCTGGCATTAGTCTCATTACTGGAATAGTCTTTGCGATTTTGTGTATGTGGGAGACGCGGAAGCTGAAGAAACCAGCACTGAAGGATAGCATACTAGCGACTTTGGCATGTGCGCCGGATGAAGAATTGCGTCAGTGCCTTAAACAGGCTGCTGCAAGTGACAAGCTACAAGAGGTTGGAAGAAAGCTGGAAGTACGCTGGGAGGAAGATGATGAATTTGGCCAGTTGAAGGAAAAGAAGGATGATCAGCCGGGAGTCTGATAACACACTAATACTGAGGTGAACGGTAAAACGGAAGACAAATGATTATAATATGATGCTAGATACATTCTGTTTACTTTGAGTCAGGGAGTTCCAGAATAACACGGCGGTATCTCCGGATCGGATACGGCCCCTTGTTGTTGGTGACCTGGAGGATCACATGCCATTCCTTATCGACTGAGCTGGGCTGCTCTTCTTCCCAACTAGTTAGGTTAGTTGAGATTCTGACCTTTGGTCCCAACGCCACATTGCTGAATCCTGCTTCATTGACAGACAGTGTTCCGTTTGTTCCTGCTGGCGGTGACAGTGCCTCGACGGAGAAGAAGTTGGCAGCAAGACTGGTTAGCATCGGCGATGAGCACTCATTATAAGAGTACCATTCGAAGTCCAGTCCAGAAGAATTGTCTTGACTATCGGTATTGACGGTCTTGCTGGCATCCAAGACAATCACATCGTTTAGGCCAACCTTGAATCGCAGGGGCTCGCTGCCCTTCGATCCGTTGACGTTGATACCCGGCGGATGAGCGCCCTCTTCAAAGCTATCGACCAGGGTCCACTGCATACGGGCGGCAAAGTCATCTTGGTACGCATCGCGCCAGCGCCAGATAGTAGCGTAAGGACTGAACCAGCTTTGACCCTTGGTGTTGATCAAAGCATCCCCCGATGTGCCATACTCGTTAATGTCTGTGTCCTCCGTGACGCGAGTATATCGGCCTCCCCAGCCTCCATATTCCGGTCGACCAGGAACATTCAGACCGTTCTCGATAGTCCACATGAAGCTAGGACTATCACCCTCCATTGTATAAATGATTTTAGGGTACTCTGCTCCCAGAGGGCCCAGACGAATGTTGGGGGTAAGCCAACCGTCTGTAACTTTTGTTGTGTTGGCTGCGCCGTTGTCCGCAGTCGATATACCCGTCCATGTTCCAAGACGATATTCACGGTAACCGTGGACGCTGACGATGAAGAAGACATCTGGCCATTTGACGCGGATGTAAGCACCGGTATCATCCTGGTCTGAGATGGAGTAAACCCTTAGTCGAGAACGAAGGTCGGCAGCTTCTTTCTTGCTCTTTGTCTTTTCAATGTGCTGAAGCGCTTGAGCTAAGGTATTGGCTCCGCCCCAAAGACTAACATGGAGAGGTTGTTTGGACTCTTGGAGACGCTTCACGAGGAGTTTGGCGCCGTCGCTGATGGGCTCTTTGAGGGCCGCTCGTCCATATGACTGACGCGGTTAGTTTGCAAGACTATTTGGGCTGGGGAGAAACTCACGCGAGGTCCAGATGAAATTTGCTTCAATAGCTCCTCAGGTTTCGGATATTGATTGTCGGGGTGAACATGCTGGTTCAGCTTATCAACAACCTTGGCATAGGCCTTGATGATCTTCTTGATTTCACTAGGATGGGTGTCATTTCGCAAGGACCAAGAAGTCACGGCGACGAGACCTCGGGTGTCGAATTCATTTGAGTACAGCAGATAGCGGACCATCGACATTGAGTCATCCGGCTCATTAAGGATGTCAGTGAGAATGAATGTTCTCACCCGAGACACCTTTGGAAGGGTGCTCAGGCCAGTCGGGCCATGTTGCTGTGGCACGGCAATGACCAAGCATACATGCAGCCAAAGAACTACAGACAGAAAATGGGTGAAGAATAGCGCCATGTTGATGTCATGCAGTGAGTCCTTTGCCTGCGATGCACTACGGACGCGAGGCCATGTCTGGCGCTTTTGTACTTCATGATCAAGAAGTTCGTTTCTTGGATAGGCAACGGCCAACCGACATTTAGCCAAACTTTGCCTTGTTAATAGCGTCTAGTTATGATTTGTGCGGTCAAGCAGGGAAATCGGAAGCGTCATATCAAGGAATCCCCGCAAACCCCAGGTATTGACCCATGAAGCTAATGCCTTCTTGGGTTGATGGGCCGTTTTCTGGACTAGCATTCCCCGCACTCCGGAATTCCAGTATTTCGGATCTGTCTGTCATTCGCTGGCGCTTTAGAGCTCGGGACTCTTCCTTGTCGATGAACTCGGCGGAGTGCTTATTCCTACTACATTGGGCGATATCGGTGGACAATGATATGTCGCACGGTAACAATGTTCGGCAAGCGGTGAATAGTCTACCTTTGATTAACAGAGTGATAGGTCACTTAGATGAAAGTGCAGAGTAGAGAGATTGTTCATATTGACTATCAGAAATAAAAGTCTGTCGCCATCTTGCAACAGAAAGAAGTTTGGCCTTTGTGGTTCCTCCTTTCGACCGCGATTGCGATAGAGGTCCAGTGTAACTTGAGGCACAACACTGTTACGTGCTTCGAAACAGTCTTGCATAGCCTGTAGGCTTGGGTTGGTTTTTCTCGTGAAATGTGTTGAGACGCCGATGCGGACAGTCATATGGCCGCGCGTCTGGGTCAAGCAGATCAACATAAGTCTGGTTAATCGTGCCGATTCTAAAGTTGGAGAAAGTAACAGATGCGTTGCGAGGTAGCTCTTCAACTTCTTTCCCGTCATTCTCCAAACGCCGGATCTTATCGTACTCTCGCTACTCAGAGGGTCAGTCTTGTCCACAGTATAGCTTGGAAGAAGACACTCACATCTCGGAATAAGCTGAAAACAGGCACCATTGGATAGTTGTGGCCGTAACCTCGCTGCCACCATTTACCAGATCTTTTCCACCACTTACCATTCTTGAATTCCGACACCACCTTTTGACAGTACTGCTTATTCATGGTAAAAAACTCCTTACCGTTAGGTCTGTAGTCAGATGGCGGGCTTCGGAGAAGCTTTCCATCTTGGATAAAGTACATGGCCCTAGTTTTCAGGATGGCAGCTACTAACGGCGTCTGCTGTGAGAACCACTGATTTACAACGCTGAACTTCCTTGTCGAGTCGATAGTGTTCGTTGGCCCAGGGCCATAGAACGGTTTATGGCGGTTGCCGTGGGGGTTCCATGTACAACCGGGCGCGAAACATTTCTGTCTGCACTTTTCAGTCTTGCACCAATGAGGCCAAGTCGGAGAGCACGGACTAAAGCCAAAATCTGTAGACTCTGTGTTTCCCTCCCATAGCACAAAATGGGCGCAGCATGCGCCGAGAGGCCCTTTACCCAACGTAGGGTCGTGCTCTGAAGGAACCCATCCATCGTAATTGGCTTTACCGTGGACGAACCTTTGACCTTGGTCGCATGTAGCATCGCAATACCCGGTTCCGTACCTGGCGCCGGCTTTATCGCCCTTTTCCTTTCCTTTACCGCCATTCCCCCACATCCAATGAAGCGACACTCTCGCCTTGTAACCTGGGGGCACGTTTCGAATCTCCAGATCGAAAGTATACTCCGAATCGTCTGCCCTGATCAAATGGGGTTGCAGGTAACGCTCGTCGTCCTTCAAAGTCAACACCCGAACCAGATCCTTCGGAGTATCAGGGTCGCTGGCGCCGAGGTCCAGTGTCAGACTCGTGTCGTCAGTCGATATGCCATGAGCTTGGTAGTCAGCGCCATCGATACAGCAGTCCACGGGGCAGGTGGTTTTGTTCTTCTTTTTGCAAGCTGTTCTTTGTAAATCGTTGATGTTGAAGCTACCGTGGCAGCAGTCTATTTGACGTAGCGTGGCGTCCAGGACGACGGCGCCGTACTTTTGATGGCATTCTTTACCGTGACAGGAGTGCCAGGTGAAAGGTGGATGTTTCTCTTCTATTCTGCCGCAAGGCCATTGAGCGTACGTTGAAGCGAATAGCAACGCAGCAAGGAGGATAGCGCGGTTCATGGTGAAGAAAAAGGTTTAGGAGCAAGACGAGAAGATCTGAGTAGGTAGTGAAATGAACGGCATTGAAGAAAGAGGAGGCCAGTATATCAAAATTTCTATATGCTTCGTGTCTACTCCATCACGTCAAGACAGGTGTTCTTATTAGACCCATTGTGTTAAACCAGAAGTATATTTGCTAACCTTATGATTGACTCATAAACTCAATACCGCTATGACCTTCTAATTGCCCCAAACCTTCTTTCTAACTCTCCCTTATAGCCTATATAATACCGATATATATATATTATCTCGGAACCTTTATTAGATTAACCTTACCTTATATATTAGTATTTCTTAATAAATCTAACAGCTGTATGCCTTACCTTAAAGCCGAATATATATCGTCTATATAACCTTTATCTATTAAAGTTTTCCCTGCAGTGCAGCCTCTATATTAGTTATCCTCTGCAAATCTCTATCTATATATTAATCAGGGATATAATCTAAGCTTGATTTCTTCTTCTGATAGACTTGAACTTCCTCCTTGCCTCTCGGCCGTCTTTTAGGAGGGCTTTTAGGGCGTTTCTTTCTTGCCTAATGACTTGTTTAACCTCTTGAGGAAGGTCTTTGATGGTGCAAGTAAGAGCATAAGTGCCAAGGATGGCCAGTTAGAAGACGAGGTTGAGGGGCAGTTGGTTGATGTACTGGTCCTGGAACCGGTTGGGGTAGTTTGTATAGATAAGCTTTCTTTTTGGTATGCGTGCTGCCATCTTACTTCCTTATTATGTGGCAAGATCCTTGATTTTTATGCTAAGTTGGATCATCTTGGCAGACACACTAGAGCTTCTTATACCCCCTGAAGTCAGGCAAAAGAGTCACAATCTAGGTTTTCCTCTTATCAGCATTTATACTGTAGCAATTAGTTAGGCATTATGGTATAATGTCTAAATAGTGAGCTAGATGTGTTAATTGCAGTTGAGACCTGTGGCTGAGAGCTTATAATCACCACACAGAACTTAGTTCTTATTAGACTTATGAATTGTTCCCACCATTCCCACCATGAGGGGAAATACTCGAAATGAGGAGTCGATAGGAACTGCGACCAACAGTTGATCGGAGCCGTTTCCATGGTCCAATCGATATAAATTAGGATGCTTTTGACTTCTCTCTCAGTGGCACGAGTACCACAGCCTTGAGGGGTTGCCTTGATCTATCTCGCTGCGATATCCATATGCTTTACGCAACCTCAACTTAAAAACTTACAACACAATGAGTCCGATGCCTTGAAGTTGACCTTTTCTGCGATTTGACATGACCTCCCCTGATCGCTCCACTGCGAATACAGATCAATCACAAAGCGCCATTGCATATTAGAGTTACTGAGGGCTGTGGTATTGAGCTTCATCACATGCGGAGTATTAAGTTCACGGAGAACGCTACCGTAGAAATGAAGATTTCGTGACGCGAACTCTATCCCTAACAATTAGGGGGGGGTGGATAACACAGCGTCCTGGAAGCTGCAACGAGTGCAGCCTAGACACTTGACTACAGTCCATAACCTATTGTATTTCGCTTCTCGTGTCATCTTCATCCGAACGCGTAACTAATTCTCGCTTTCCTTCCTCAAAGCGACGCATAGCTGTGCCAACGTGCTGAGTCAGGTGCTGATTGCAACATGGCTTACGACTCCTGGCGAGACTCCAAAATAAAACAACAGCGTTGAGCGAGAGTTATAAAGACTTGAGAAGCTGCAGGACCAACCTTATTTTCTTCACACTCTATAATGATCAGCCAATTCTCGACATCGAATACCTCCTACATGATCGTCGCCCGTCTTGTCCATTTCGTCATTCCGCAGCGCCGCGTGGCCGGCATCTCGGCTCAATGGCTCGCCAAAACGTGGTCTTTCGACACGAGGAGTTCCAACTCTACCTTGATGCGTTCCCGATGCTCGTCGCTTTGGTCATGCTGAACGTGGTGCACCCTGGTCAGGTGTTGAAAGGCCCTGGTAGCAACTTTCATCCGCCAAGGTCAAGTGGTGGCATGGCCGATCAGTGGCATTTGAGACACTCGGACTCTCATCAACACACAGGAATGGATAATCGCCTACCGATTGATTCTAGACGACCTGAACCTGTATGTCGAGCTTTTCAAGGGTGTTTTACAGACAAGGGCCGTAACAGAGCGGCCCCCTGATATATGTCTACTTCTCTTTGTTGTGGTAGTTACGGCAGGACTAGAGAAAGAAAAGCATAGCTGCTGATAGATAAAGAACTATAGTTATTAGGAGTGCTTATTAATATTGGCAATTGATACGCGTGCTACCCCTTACGGTGTTGGAAATCACAAGTGTGAGGAGACCAAGTTGGCGATAAGGTGTAAAAGAAGGAGGAACATTCTATAAGCGATCGTGCCTATACATAAATAGTGGTTCCCCTGCGGCACATTTAGTATGAATTAAGTAACTTGAATCTTCTCATTTCAACATACAGGTGCTACACCTTTTCTAGCCTTGATTACTTGATGCTGTGAAAGCAAGTTGGTCCAATTAAATGCATAAACTGATCAAATGGGGCTCCTTGTATTAGGTATTGCACGCGTAGCATACTTGAGTCTACTTGCACTAGGAGCCTGATTAATTCGACCTATCTGAAGGCTCAATTGCGCTCTATGCAGGGAAAGCCTTGTTAAGACTAATAAATAGAGATTATTCAAAGAAATTAGGACTGTAGAGTATAATTATACGGATACCAGGAAGCATGGATCCTGGTACCAGGGAGGTCCTTTCTGCCATCGGCCAAAAGGACATGCACTTCATCAACCGTCAAGCCAAGTACGAGCTGAGGATTAGGCCTAATGATTTACCCATATAGACTCCGCAACAGGTCCTGGCCGCGCGCTACTTTCCAAGAAGGCAAAGAAGAAGATGAAGAAGGATAAATGAACTGCCTTGCTTAAAGATTGGCGGAATGGCTTCTTTTATGAAACACATGACACGAAGCTAGAAGTTATTCAGTCAAGTAATGAATAGAAGCGGACGAACCTTGATTTGACGACTATCTTTTAGATAGCGATAAAGGCAGAACCCCCAATGATACTAGCTAAAATCATGCATGTTATGATGCCTGCCCCTATCTTGTCCACCATTGTTATCTTTGCATATTTCGGTTTCGACACGTCGACCTCAAGGCTCGTCTGGCCACCACCCGGGTTTCCTTTTGATATTCCTCCAGTCTTCGTAGTCACTGGCGGTCTCGCCGTCTGAGCGAGGGTGTACATAATAGCTTGTAGAGAGCTCATCTGCGGTCCAACCCCAACGATCCCGTCAAACTTGTCGGTTAACCATGAGAAGCCGCAAGCCGTGCCAGCCATGCCGGCAAATCCTGAGGGGGGCGATCCTGAACACATAGCGGCGGCCTTCTTTGCAGTCGATAGCAGCGTCTTTGAGATGGTATCGGAGGTATGGGGAGCTACCAGTGCTGTGGCAG
The DNA here is from genome assembly GCA_011035825.1 of Fusarium cf. hostae. Classification (NCBI taxonomy): domain Eukaryota; kingdom Fungi; phylum Ascomycota; class Sordariomycetes; order Hypocreales; family Nectriaceae; genus Fusarium; species Fusarium cf. hostae. Next base: position 4,025 of record WEXE01000873.1, on the reverse strand, counting down.
CCATCCAACGGCTAAGATAGCCTTTGAAGGTCTGTTGGTCGAGGTTGCATAGCTTGTGTGTCTCGCAGAATTGCTCATAAATAACATCGTTCTTCACGAACCTGGTCTTTATGTCTCCTAGCAGACCGTCTACTCGGGTTTTCCACGTGCTATTTCCTGTCATGTTGTACATAGCAGCAGCTCCATAAAGGTAAACACCGCTATTGTAGGTCCATTGGTTAGTATCCATGGAGCTGGGGCATTTCCCGACGAAATGGACACCATCTCGGACCTGGTATGCATCGTTGATGAGTCCGATCTTGGTTTCCCAGTCCCAGATCTTCTCAGCCCAGTCCGCGTAAGTGCTATTGCCAGTATAGCGGGCTAGACGCGCAGCTATATTGAAGAAGCAACCATTCGAGATAGAATTTTTGTAATCATATCCCGCGTTCCAGGTGAAGATTTGCCACCTCATTCCACCGCCGCAGTGCTCTGTATCCCAACGACTAACATATTCGTTAAAAACAGCCTGAACTAGTGCTAGCCATTGCGGCTGGTCATCTGGCGGGTTAGGATATTTATGCTCAGCTGCCGACATAGCAGCTACTGCCCAAAATCCTTGGTCGTCATTACCTTCTGTCATAGTCTGGTTATCAGGCATATAGTCGTTATTTGTTCCGACCTGATGAAGCATGGCCTGTGTGGTAATCTTGTTATAGCTCTCGTCGCCAGTAAGCCACCAGTAGTCGATTAATGTACCGAACATACCCCCTGCTGTCCACCCTGTTTCGTATCAGATGCTGAAATCATCACATATTCCTCACTAATCATGACTTACAATAATAAGGATCAGGTAGGTTGCCTGGTGTATCGCCGGTGTTGTTGCCAGTATAGTATTTTACTAAACCGTACGCAACAACACTAGCAGCTTCTTTGATAGATTCTGGACATGGTAAGTTACTGGGCAGCGAGAAAGAAAAGACCTGTTGACGTACTGTTGTCGTCCCATGATACATCAACGGCGTGAACAACAGCTGCTAAGGCCGAAGTTACAGCGACTGTTTTGAATAACGACACTTTCATCTCGCCGAATGAAAATTGAGCACAGGAATAGACTTTAGCTCTAGCGTGGAGAGAAAGACTTAACGCGACTACTTGTTTCTTCAGCAACGGAGCAAGGTCGAACGGCGAGGTCTGGTATCAAGTCCAAAGTCCTCATGACATTTATAAACATGCATACAACGAAAACTTTAGTGAGGAAGTACTCCGCGTATCACTCAAGACACTCTCCTCAATCAAGTGACGAACCAGCTGTCAAAGGGCGTGTTCGGCTAGCAACGAGGCGCAGTCTTGCTTAGTCCAGGAACGGGCAGAAATTACTTTCAGGTCAAACGGAGGCGCAGCAATAAACACGAAGAAGCAAGGGTAAGGATAGCGCACATCCGTGCCCCACTGATCCGCTTAGATGCTAGGAGAATAGGTAGCATGGGTCAAGCAAGTCTTCACTTGACACGCATTTCTCGTTTATAAGGGTCTGTCTTCTACTCGTAAAGACATCACCTGGGCGAATTATTTCACAAGCTCACGTGTCTTGCAATGCTGTTTGACTCCTCGTGTAAATGGGGTTATTATTAGCTACCTGCACTGACCAGGGGTCTCCCCTCCCCCAACCTGTTTGACTTATCAATTTCGCCAGGGAGTAACAGATTAGGTCCAGTGATCAACGCGAATCAATACCTGACAACTTCCGTTAAGATTAAAGTTTATTTAACATTATCCTGGAGGTTAATCTTAGATACGATGCTGTTGTCCTTTAAGGGGGAGGCTTAGCTCTTTGTCGTATAAACCCACTGGAAAATAAGTCTAAATTACGCCTGGTCTGAAGCGAGGGGGTGTCATATTAGAAGAACCGAGATGGCCATAGGGGTTCAAACCTTGCAACCGTAGCGAGAAGCCAATCGTGAACATAGGACTTCTCAAGTTGCTCGGCACCTTGCGTAGGGACATTGATAGACTATATAGGGAACCAATCTCGGATTTCATAATTACCACAGCAGTAAATGAAGCTTGAAGATTTGAGCAGACAGTGATATTCCAGTTTGTTCGCTCCTCAATATCGTCGAATATGCCATGAGGAGGATGAACAGGACCGGATATCGAGGAACTGAAGGCCAACAGCTCTGGATTGGTCCAGATTTCACTAGGGAGTGTTTCCGGATGATCCCGAACGCGTTGTACATCTGATTTGCTTCTGACTTATCCCGACAGGTCAGTGAACCGGAAGACGCTGTATACAAGGGTATGGATAATAAACGCGGATTTGGCCAGTGACGGAGCAAGCACATCAAGGGATAGCAAGAGAACAGGATGCACGTTGCCTAACCGAGACAATGACCATCAGGTCTATAGCATACAAAGACTGATATCAACGATGTCTCTCTGCCAACTCTCACTGACACTCCTCCCTACCTCGACTCCATTACTACTTCGCCGAAACTCTGCTCCAATGGATGAGTACGTGAATGGGCGCCTATTGGTGTACGATCCTTTATGAGGTGCGTATGTTGGGTCATGCCTCAAGGTAGGCGACGGACCGCTTCATCCAACCAAACGAGATACACTAATTCAGCTCCCTTGACCATGGACCAGGTTTCAACCCGCTGAGACTTCAATGGTGGACTTTGGGATCCTATCAACCAACGTCGAAAATGCAAGACGAGCTGGGCATCCATGCCATGTGCTTGATGATTTGGGTCTCTTGCTACTTGCTTAATATTTGCAAGTATAAAGACTTGTCTAGATACTTTAACCTCGTATCCCTCACCAACGCGTCAAGGCCGCCTCCTTAGGCTAGCCAACAAGTTAATGGAGAACCATGTCCTGCCAAGACCACTAAATCCTTCAACTCAACGGTCTCTTGTTGGAACACCGTGGTTTTCCATTCTCACTTCAAGGCTTGCCAATAAGCCTCTTGATTCTAAGATTATTTACTTAAGGCTAAGGGTTTAATGTAATATAAAAGTTTTAATACATAATTAGGCTTAATATTATTATTGATAAAAACTACAAAATAATAACTAAGTTATAAAAGAACTTATAATTAATTAAATCTTAATTTAAATTATTGCTTTTATACTTAATTTAAATTTCTTTTTAATTTTTTAAATATAAAACTAATAAGTATATACCTTATTATATATATTGAAGTGTTACAGAGAGAAATCGACTGTTCATCTTGGAGGCTATTCTTAGTAGTGAAACGTAATGCTGCCAAGTCTTAGGTCTAGATGTATGGCCAGTACAAGCAAGAGAAAAGCCTGGTCCAATATCTCATGAACCATAATCTAAAACCTGTCATTTCTCGCCCTCCCGGTGGCCCTTTCTCCACTGCCAGATGGCTTTACACCAGAACCAAGTCTCAATAGTACCAAATATGCTCAGAACTACAAGTACGACTATCCTGGTTCTTCTGCTAAGACCCAGAGACTCGAGACTAAAGGCTGGGTAAGAGGGATTGGGTCCCGAGGCCTCATCTTGCTGAGCCTTGCTTCTTCTGGGGTCCTGCGTCATCCGTTTTTGACTGATTGGTGAGGTTAAAGAAAAGTTGGTGGTTTGGGTGATTGGAATTCTTTGGAGTGAGCGGAGGGTCGGGACACGGGGTCGAAAGGGCGCGAAAGCAATCATAGTGAAGTATTTTTTGGAGGGCAGCGCTTAGGGCAACTGGGTTTGAGAGGAGCCGAAGAAAGAGAATGAATAATTGAATCCAAGGAGACACATTGTAATCCTGAAGAAAAGCGACTCTTATAAAATAAATAAGCTGATCAAGTCAGGTTTCGTATCCCGTATCGCTCGTATCGCGTATTCCACCCCACTTTCATGAAGTGCTATTTCCTCGTCAAAAGCGGGAAGTAACAACAGGAAAATTTTTTGTCATTTTTAGCACGATCGACTCGACTTAGATTGACCTAAAAAATCAACGCTTGTTGAAATTGGGTGTCACAACTCACTGTTGCATTGTTTCTCATGCATTCTAGTCTCCACGCTTG
>WEXE01000872.1:0-15221 GCA_011035825.1 Fusarium cf. hostae | reverse complement strand
TAAATAAATAAATAAATAAATAAATAAATAAATAAATAAATAAATAAATAAATAAATAAATAAATAAAGTTATACCTTTTTTATTATATAAATAACTATAATATATATACTTAAAATAATTCTTTTAACCCTCTTTTATTATATAATATAATTAATAAGTAAGTAGGCTAGATAAGTAAGTAGGCCACTTTTCTTAACCTTTTTAAGCTATAGCTTAAAAAGCTTAAGCTATAATTTAAAAAGGCTAGCTTTTATTTATTAAATTCCTCCTTAAATAACTTAAGAACTACTTAATAAGTTTTTATATTATAACCGCCCTTATTATATATACTATAGTGCTAACTATTTAGTTATTTTAACCTTTTTTAATTACTACTTTTTAATAATTTAACTACTATTTATATATTAATATCTATTTAATTAATTACTTATAATACTTTTTATATAATTATAATCTCTCCTTTTTATAATCTAGTCCTTTTTACCTTATTATACTAACTTATTATTTTATTTATATTTTAAAGATTATAAAGCTTAGCCCTTAATAAGGTAACCTTATATATAACTGCCTTTATTACCTTAATAGCTAACTTTAAAGCTTTAATAANAAAGATTATAAAGCTTAGCCCTTAATAAGGTAACCTTATATATAACTGCCTTTATTACCTTAATAGCTAACTTTAAAGCTTTAATAATAAACTTTAAGAAGCTATTATAATATCTTTTAATTTGCTTTTTAAGGTATTTAAATTAAGATTAGGCCTTAATTACTATCTTTAGGGTCCTTAAAGCTTATAGTATTAATAGTTAAGTGGCCTTCTTAAGAGGCATTAGGGTCTATAGCTATATATTAAGCTTTAAGATTATAGTTTTTAGGTTAAGAAGAGCAAGCCTAGCTCCTTTAAAACCCCCCTAAATATTACTTTTTATAAAGGTAGCTTTAAATATAATTTAAAAGATAGAAAAGAACTTAGTCTTTAAAATATAAGTTATAAAGTATTTAATTAAATACTTTATTTTTTAATTATAAGCCTTTTTTAATATTATAAAGTACTTAATATTAAAAGGCTAAAGTAAATAAAATATATAAGTAAGTATATAAAGTATAATAATCTTATTATCTTTATAATATTTCTTAAAATTAGCTAAGTAGTAGCTTTTATAACTATTAAGGATTAGGAGATAATATTTAGTATTTAATTATTTAGTTATAAATTAATTAAAGTACTTTAGCTACTTAAGACCTAGCTTATTATTTATCTACCTATTTTAACTTATTATAATAACTTAATTACTTAAGAGATTGTATTTTTAGTATTAATTAGTAAGGTAATATTAACCTATATTTATAATAAATAATATAATTAATTAACCTTTTATATTAATTACCTATATTATAGTAATTTATTTTTAGTTTTTATATTATATTAATTTAGCCTTTCTTACCTTTCTAAACTTATAATAACTATTCTGGCTATAATAAGGCCTATTATAAAGCCAGTCTTATTAAAGTTCTAGATATTATTTAATTAAATATTATATTTTATAATTATATTTTATATAAGCTTAAATTAATTATAAATAATAATAAGATCTTTATATTTAGCTCTTTAATAGTTATATTTCTAAAATAAATATATTTTTAGCTTTAATTATTACTTTATAAAGTTATAAGCCTAGTACTTATTAATAGGTAATATATTACAGTCTATAAGTAGAGAATTAGCTATTTCTTTTATAAATTATAATTGTAAAGGAAATCCTTATAAATCTAAATTAAGAATAAATTAAACTATTATCTATTTCTTTAAATTAGATAGTCTTTATAAATTTAAGATAGAATTATATTATAATTAAATACTATTATAGCAGCGTTATAATATATTCTAAGGCACTTTTTAATTATCTATAGTACTTTAAATACTAAGCTTTAGGTTATTTTAAAGGGCCTAGAGGGCGAGAAGGATCCTAGCTTTATTTAATAGTTATAATATATTTAATAGGGGAGAATTATTTAATTAGATAGTAATAATGTAGGACAAGGGATTTTTGGCCTACTTACTTATTAACTACATTACTTAATATAATTCTTAATATAAAAAAAATAAGATATAATTTTATAACCTTTAAATATAATAAGTTTAGCTTTAGTAAGATAATATTAAGTTTCTAGAGATAATATAATTAATATATTAGGTAAATATTTATAAGGTTAAGTTAAATATATATTAAAAGAACTAATAAATAATAAATAAATAAGATCTTAAAGGCAAGACTAGAGAAGGGGAGAAATTATATTATAATCCTAGTAATTATATTATATATCTTTTATATTTTTTACTAATTATATATAATTATTATAAACTAAAGGATTTTATTTATAACTACTAAAACATAATTATAATTAAATTATAAGAATTACTTAATAACCCTAAAGTTACTTTATAACTATATCTAATATATAGAATATATTTATTAATGCTTTTATAAAACTTAGCTTACTAGCTATTAATAAAATATCTTTATATTAATAAGCCTTATATATATTATTAGATTATTAACAGACGTAATACCTTATAATGCTTAGTATCACGCCCTATACAATCTGCAAACATAAACCTAGTACGGACTAGTTTACCTATTTAAAAAACCCAACCGTTACAGTATTACCCTACTTCTTCTCGTCCCTAGATGCTAGGCGGGGTAACTTTGTGTCTAGCAGTTAAGTCTAACTAGATGTATGGATTCCCTGTAAAATGTCAATCCGCTTGCTATTATAACACTTAGTCTCGGATAACTTCGGTCAGTTTCACATCAAGGTTGCTCTTCTCCCACAGCACGAAGACCTTCTGGTCGTTCCAGTTCTCGCCGCCGGGCATCATCTTGAGATCGAACTTCCAGAGCAAGCGCGCCAATATCATTCGCATTTCGGCATAGGCCAGACTAGGAGAGAGTCAGCTCAGAGTTCGTAGTCGAACATACTGGGAACAAATTACTTCTTGCCGATGCAGTTGCGGGGTCCAACGGAGAACGGCTGGAGAACGGCTTTGTTATCCTCGCTATAGCGAGCATCATCAAGCCAGCGCTCTGGGACGAAGATATCTGGGTCACGGAAGTTGACCTCACTCCTGTACGCTGACCATTGAGGCACAGACACAGATGTCTAGATACCAATGATTAGCTGTTTGCATGACAGCAGCGTCGGGAAACACATACTCCTTCAGGTATCCAGTAGCCACCGATGAATTCACCACCGGCCGGGCTCATTCTCGGAAGATGGGTTGGAACCGGAGGGTCTGGGAAGAGTTAGAATAGTTCGTCAGGTGGGGCCATTGGGGTGCTTACACATGCGGAAGGCCTCAGTGAAGACCGCGAGCATGTACTGAAGCTGGTTGAGTCTAAGTATGGTAATCTCGTCTTCCGACTGGAAAGCGGAACGAATCTCCTGCACTACCTTGTCGTATACATCAGGGTGAGTTAAGAGGTAGTACGTGGTCCCGCTTAAAAGGGTCGCTGTAGTTTCGCTTCCAGCAACAATCAAGATTGCCGAATTCTCAACTATCTCGCCCGTCGTCATGCCCTTTTCATTGTCGTTATGACGAAGAATGTAAGACATGAAGTCCTCTCGCTCTGTGTCCTTGGAGTGCAGTCGTTTCAATGCGGTGTTCTGGCTGAGTTGACGGTGCTGCTTGGCGCTGCGCTTGAGTGATGGCGGGCTGAGCAGAGGAATCAAAGTATCAAGGTTGAGACGACGAATGATCTGGCTAATTGCCGATACCTTAATGCTCTCGAAGATCATTTTTACCCAGGGATGATAGCCACCCGTTTGCAGACAGCCAAATGGTTCGCCGAAAGCCAGGTCTCCGATGAGGTCGAACGTAGCAAAATTGTACCACCGGACGATGTCAACAACGGTGCCTTCCCCCGCCTTGATCCTCAACTTGTCGATGAAGAGGTCAACATAGTGTTTCATGATATCCTCCTGTTTCCGCAGTGCCTTCTCGGAGAAAGCGTGCGACAACAGACGCCGCATCCTCTTGTGCTCTTCATTGTTCCCGTTAATGATATTGGGATGCTCCGTGGGGGTATAGAATCGAACAGTATCCTTCTCGAACGTTTGTTCTTTGCCGGACTTGTGGCCAAAGATCTCTTTGACGGCGTCGGATGATATGAAAGAGACATCCTCTCGGGTAAACCTGACGACGGGCCCGTAACGGTTGTGGAAGACCCGCAGAGTTTCGTGCCAATCTCCTCGTGCAACATGGTAAAGGTACGGCAAACTGGTAAGACTATAGAGCTTTGGCCCTGGAACGTTCGCCAGCGGGTGGAAGTAGGCATAGTAGATTGAGGAGACAACCAGGTAGGACGGCACCTGCGTCAGAAACGGTCATCTACCAATCCAAAAATGACTAGATTAGATATGCTACTCACAGCAATGCCTACGACGAGAGCTATCGTCGTGAAGAGGCTGCTCTCCATTGGCCAGCTTGCCACGAGGACAGGCATGTCTAAATACGAAATAATATGACGAGCAATGATCAAAACGCGCCTGAAGAGAAAGGTTCACAAGTGGTAAATGGTGTGTCGAAGGATTGCGGGCTTAGGAATAAATAATGAAAGTTCCGCTTACATATCTTGTAGTCCAGGTGTGGACGATCGACGAAGTCATCTTCGCGAGTCATTGTTGTGTCGGAGTTGCGGAATCCAATGCGGACATAGACGGTGTTTGCGCCGCTCCGGGCATCACAAGCGCCCGGTTGCCCATTAGGACCTAACGGCACCTATCATAGTTGTCCACGTCCCACGAAGCCTGTGGATTCTCGGCAGTGGAACCCGCGCCCTTAATCCTAGGTGATCTGCACTGCAATCGGGATTCATCGTCAATGCGTACTGCAAAACTCGGAAGGGGCAGGATCTTCCGCCCAAGCAAATTGCGCAAGGCCTATGCTGGGGCGGGAAAGGCGGCCGCAGGTCCCAGCAGGCCAGTGCATACCCTGTAGGCTCCCCAGCACAGACCATTCTCGGATCTATCAACTCTCTTCTGTAAAAAAGAATTCCTTGGCACCCGCTGTTAGCATTCTGCTAAGGCAGAGAATTTTTATAGGCTGAAATAATAGCAAGGATAGCTCTATGGCTAATAGGGCTTTAATAGCTATTAGAAAGAAGGGATTTAAAGAGTTAATTTTTCTTTATAATACTTATTCTTGATAATACTAAGCTTTATAAGCTTTTAATTTTGTCTTTAAATATTCTTTTTTTATATAATATTTATAACTTATTTAAACCTTAATATTCTAGCTCTATAAGCCTTTATTATTTTAAGCTTTTTGTCTTTAACTTCTTATATAACTAACCTTTATAACCTTAGCTACCTAGATAATATGTATAATACCCTACTGCTTAATATTCCGGGTTATTATACCCTTGTCCTTACCTATAGCTTTATACTACTTTAGCCAACTTCCGCAGCTTTGGCTGCCTAGACAACACCAGCAGCCATTAGCTGCTCGACTTCTTGGGCCTTTTTGGGGCTTTTAACATATAGGGCTTCAGTGTCCCCCTGCCTTCTATAGCTTTGAAGCTGTACGATTGACCTCTATGATTATATACTGCCTAGAGAACCTCTTTGCTATTATAGCCTTAGCTACTACTTAAAATATAACTAGGCCTTAATAACTTATTTTATTAGCTAAGACTATTACATATAATTATTAAGTTAAAATAATATAAAACTTACTTAAAAATTATAAAATAAAATAATTATTTTACTTATAAAGTAATATTTCTATTATAATGAATTTTTCTTTTATAAGGGTTTTCTTTAAAAATATAAAACTTTAATTATAAATATTAGTTATTTTAAAAGATATAAACTTTATACTTTTAAATATAAAAAGCTATTTAATTTATATATATAAGAAGATTCTTAATTAAAAAGGGATTTATTTTTATTAATAAAATACTTTTTTAAAATAATATATTTTAGTATTAATACTATATTAAATAAATTAAATAAAATAGTAATTAAATATGAACTTTTCTTTTAATTATTTATATTAATATCTTAGATAATATACTTAAAACTATTATTAGGCTAGTTATAAGTAGAAAGGTATTACTTAGGGATTAAGTAACTAAGCTCTCTGTTAATATAATTAGATAATATAAGTGTTTTAGAAGAGGTCAGATATAATAGCAATTATAGATAGTTTAGCTTAGCATATACTATGCTCCTTTAGGAGACTTCTGGGGCTTTACGGCCTGCCGGATAAAAAATACACATATGCATATTCTCGGATCTATCTATCTAGAAGCTTTTTGCTGCGCTGATTCCCCCTTAACACAACTCCATTCGGCAGACTTGAAATTGAAACTCGTTTCTTAGGCACAGCGACAAAAACTGAGCTGCATTCACATCATGCAATGGGGGCCGCTTTATATACGCGCAATCGGCGCATGAAGAGGATCGGCCGAGGTTGTTTGCGGCTATACTTTCCTGGACTTCAACGAAACATGACTATCAGGTTGGCTTATTGCGTTGTCGTCTGTAGGTAGAGCTCCTGCGATTCCTGAGGGGCGGTGAATTCACCGGCCCTGGAATGGATGTGCGTCTCTTCCACACTCAACGACCCCACGATCCCGCAACATACCGCTTCTCCACAATCAACTATACCTACCCTGAAGCTTTTCCTTAGAACGAACTGAACTTTGAGATGGGCGCTGGCAGACGGCGTGCGGTTTGCCGTGCGTGTAGCCCAAGACGAGAGCACAGTTGTCGGTTTCGTTAAGGAGAGAGCTTTACCTGGTAGGTTGGTGCTACCAATGGGCACATTTGACAATGTAATCAAGCCATAACGTACATTTGCATAGGGAGCATGGCCACGGACCTATTAATGGCGGCAAGCTCATGGATGGAGATGTATAGAAGAGTCTCGCCATGCTCGCTTGGGTTTAAACGGGGGGAGACGTCGACACGAGAAAAGCCTGTAGAAGTGGGTCTTCGTGGTTCATTCTGTCGGCGGCGGTACTGCTGTTGATGTGAAGCGGCCGTGGGGTATGGCTGCTTGCATAGGCAGTTTTAGCTTCAGTAATACCGCATTCTCAACTGTCTCCCAAGGGCTTCTCCGCGCCCACCGATCTGTCTGCGGGTTATCCGCGTCCTTACAGCAGAACGTACACACATGGATACAAACAAAGCTTAGCATTTTTATAGCAGTAGACACTACTTCTAGTTTCTTTCCGGTGCCAGTGCCCTCTGAGCTCTCCTCGAGCTAAGACCTTACTTCCGGACCTTGACCTCGCTGCAACATGTTTCCCGGTCACAGCTACACAAACGCCAGGCCCTCTACATCTTGAGAAAGTAGAGGCTTCTTTACTGCCAACCTAGCACCCTTCGGTCGCATCATTGCCTACTCCTCTCAAAACAGAGCCAGTGGATTAGGCGAGTTAGGGTCATACTGCTGGACCACGTCCCAATGCTCTTGGATACATGTTCCATTGAAGCGGTAAAAGTCCACTACAGCGAAAGGCTCCTCGCCAGGGGCAATGTCTGCACGGTAGTGGAAGTACCCAATGTGGTTGTCGCCAAAGTTGGTGTTAATGATGGTATATTTTGTGCTGGCGAGGTTAGGCTGCGAGTTGAAGAAGTCCAGAGTATTTTGCAGTCCCGACATGATGGCAGGGTTATGCTGGATAATATCGTCGGCCGCGAACGTTTTGTACGCCCTGTAGAAGTCGCGTTGGCCGATGGCGGTGGCGACGAACTTGGCGAAGATTTCTCGCTGTTGCTCTAGAGTTGCTGGCCGGGGTGAGCAGTATTGGCTGCAGGTCGTGGCACATCTTTCCACCATGCTGGGCTCGTCTATGGGGGTGGACGAGACTGTGGTAACAGCGAGCGCGGAGACAAAGAGGGTTTGAAGGTCGAAACGCATGATGAACGATTGAAAATGCTGAATGGATAGTCGAAAAATTTGGGGCTAAGTCGGAACTTGTTGAGGTGATGTGGATGTCTCGATTTTCTGATCAGGAGTGCTCGAAGCTTTATACGGCGACTGATCGGATGAACCGGTTCTATCTGGAGACCGTGCCCGAAGCTTATTTGCGCGCCGTCAACTTCGCACACCTTTGTAATCTGGGTTCTTCCGCCGTAATGTCCGTCAGCGGCCGACGCTGCCGCACCCACTCATTGCGGAACGTAGTCCTGTTCTCCAAGTTACGATCATGTGAATCGGGCTCCCCCTAGGTTCGAGTTCTGGGGGACCCTGGTGGAATTTGCGTAGGTAGTTAGTAAAGGTATTTTATTTTTTTTAAAATCTAACTATTATAATATATCTAATAATATATATATAAAATAATAAAAGAGAATATAATTAACTAATTATTATTTATAAAACTAATTTTTCTTTATCCTTAGTTAAGAAATATATAAAAGAAAGCTGTTAACCTGTTCATGAGATGAAAGTATAGTCTAAGCTCGGAGGCTGCTTATGAAATATCGTTATAACCTGGTTACTTGGTCAGGAGCTTAAACTAATAAAAGGAGGGCTTGGACCAGATAGTATTTTTGCTGCTTCCATAGTGGCTTCCTGAAACGGCTAGCTGAGATGGATATATGCAGGGGTAGTTCGAGATACTAATTATATATTAAGGCTTTAGCTAATAATGGCATGGATTGGACTAGATAGTACCCTAGTAGGCTCTATAATAATATCTAAATAAGGTAAGTCTTATTTTATTACAGAGCTAGCTAAATAAAGTAATTATATAAATATACAAAGGCTAAATAACTAGATAATTATAAATATAATTATATTATATATAGCCTAGACTTTATTACCATTTATATTATAAATTTAAAATATAATATTTATAATATTAAAAGGCTATTTAATTTATTTTCAAGATTATTATATATTTTTTATTACTAAGCTTACTCTCTTATTATAATTACTTATTATAATTATTATTTACTTTTACCCTAGATTGCTGTATTTAGTTTAATATCCTTGAAATACTATGCACTAGGATAACCTCTTATTTGCTTTTTCCCCATAACCTTGCAAACTCTCTCAGCAGGCGCTTCTATCCCTCCGAACCAATAATTGTTTCTTAGCCCTGTCAGCCCACCTAATTATGTGCTGAGTTTCGAAATTAAGCTCGCCCCTTTATCAGGCATATTAAAGAAACGCGTCCCAGCGACGCGTGAAGGGAATAACAACAATGAAGACGACCAAGATACCGCCAGAACTAGAGAGGGAGAGAAAAAGGCTTGACGAACCTGCTGATCTAGGAACGTGCGATTCGTTCTGCCCTTATCTTCGCGAAATCGTTTGCTTCCCGAGATCATGCCGCCTCTATCAGTTTCGGTCAAGTCCAAGAAGCAGAAAGAGCGGGATCGTGGTAGAAAACGGCGCCAACAATTAAGTCGGCAGGGTCAAACGCGATAACTCCGAGAAGTTGATAGCCATGAAACCATCCGGCTAGTGAGCCAGGTCTAAGACATGGAGGACAATGTTGACAATCGTAAGTTAGACTTACCAACCCAAGATATCTCTTCCCATCATTAAACTCATGGTCCTGCATTCTGTTAGGTCGTTCACACGAGCAGTTCCATCGTGGCCATCCTGCCGCCTCGTCAGACAACATTCAACACCTCCTACCACAGATCTCTACTGTTCACGATTCCTCCATTGGCAGCCATACTCCTCTACGAATTTGTTCCCCCACAGCCGCGCCATGGGACGCTCCGGTGGCGCGTTCTCCGAGAGATGAAAGACGAACGAGTGATGCGTCCGAGGCCGATATTATTTATACAAGCGGGAGAGAACCATTAACAGAAGCACTGTCCGAGGCTGTAGCTACTTCTGTGACAGGTCGTGCGGATGCTGGCGAAGATGTGCGAGCACTAGCGGGCCGTCTACGAAGAGATCCAGCCTTGTCGGAATGTGAACTCACTCGACGCCGCGTTCGAGCCTATCATGCCCGTCAACATCCGTCAAGGATGCCACAGACTGCGCAGTCCCGGAATGATGATATTTCGTCAAATTGGGTCAATTCAGAAAACCTGTGTTCCGATCAGGGTGATCAGCATTTTGTATATGATGATCCGAATATGCCTGTTGATTCCCATCAGGGTGGTGACGCGCAACATGCGGCAAGGTATTGGAACCAAATTAGTCCCAGCTCTCTGGTTTCTTCTGCAACCTCGGACTTAGGTCTCGATCTGTTAAATACTGACCATTTCTACCCCATCTACGGCGATGATTCCCGTTCACTTTCGCCTGATCGCTCGATAAGGGAGTGCCCAACGTCCCCAATCGGTGTCGCCGACCGAGTACCGGAAGATCTTCCTTACCTCAGTCGCTTTATTAAAGGCTCTTCGAGCTCAGGAGACACGGAGTAGTCTTAAATTTCTTGAATCGCAAATCACAATATACAATCGTATTATTCAAACACTATTTACTGCTGAGTATCACTGTAAGCCCGTCCCTCTACTATATTGTATGCGCTTGACCCCATTATCTGACGGGAGGCTTCCTTAGGTCCAGGTTTGCATGAGATTTATAATCATGCCTAGGCTTATAGTCTTTAAGAAAGGGCCTAGCTCCTTTAAAATTTATTACTACTGCTTATAACTATCTTAGATAAATGTTTTGCCTATAAAGCTACTAAATACCTTTACTAATAGAAGGATTTTCTTTGTAATAAACCTACTAAGCCTTTCTCGTTTTATAAAATTAAAGATACTCTAGAGTATAATTTAGTTTATATTAAGCGGCAATAGGATATTAATAGTATTTAGTTTAGACCTAAGAGCCTATATGCTATCTGCAAACTTGGCAATTTCCATACTAAAGATATAAATGCTATAATATTTATGCAGGCTACTTACTTTGTTCTGCTACTAGACTACTTATTCTTTAAGGCTTGTACTAGCTTAACTAAGTAATAAGTATAATCTAATATAGTATACATCGTAAGCCTGCAACGTGATTTCCGATCACCAAGCAGCCCATGATGAACACGAGGCATGAAATGGTAGACCTTTTGCAAATGCAAGCACAGAGCTTCGGGTTTGGAGATGTTAGATCAGTAATCAGTTGCGACTTAGAGAGGCAGGGGAAGGTAGAGTTAATCATGACCACAGCAGAGAAAGACTCTAGCCGTAAGTGTTGCTTGCCAACAAGACACTAAATTCGATGGTCCGGTATCAGGAACGCCCGCACTGTTACTGATCCCCTCAACGCATGTGGGCGATCCCACGATCAACATCCCTCTCGCGGCGACGACTCGGCAGGTCATATGGAGAACGACCTGAACCCTCCCACGGTTCCCTACTCGTGTGTAACCGTCGGCCTGACTGCGGAATTTCTGCGATACCACATTACTCCCATTGAACGCATGCTATGGTTCCCCTCTGCGCCAGTGACAATTATCCCGGTCATTCCACTTTATCCGCAGCCTCTGTGATTTCCCTTGCTACCCTACTTGCTTGCTGTGCCCTCGAATGTCGGATCCAGTGATATTGTGCTTCCCCTGCGGCACGCCCCAGGGGAAAAGCTGTGGGCTGGTGGGTTCAGCCCATTGCTGCTGCTTTAAGTGAATACTTGGGGTGAGGCTGCTACTCTTGAAACCGCGTTCGGATCTTAGCGGAGGCCAAATGGGCAACAGAATTCCCGTCTCCCTGAGAGTTAGCGTCGGCTTGATTTTGCCTCTCCGATTCAGTTGGTATGGAAGGCCCAGTGGTGGTGGCAGCAGCTGATACAGTGCTGGTCGCAAGGTAACAGTCTGGAACGGCATGCATACCTTGCTGACATCGTTTGTGGTAGATACCACAGAATGAACAGACCAAATTCCAATCCATGGACGGCTGGGGCCTAGGAGTAAAGGTGTCGGGAAAGAACTTTTGAAGAAATGGCTTCATAAATGGTAGGCATGCACAGATTAGGGCAAGATGAACTTCCGCAGTCCTATTGTGAGCAATGTTAAAACCAAATACAGCTCAGGAACGGTTAGCACTCACCACCAAAGCATGCCAGGAACAGCCTGCCATGGAAGATCATTATACTTGAGGGAATCCACGGTTATCTTAGCCCGGATAACACCGATAATTAAAACCCTGTTCTTCGGTTAACATAGCTTTGAAAAATCACGAGTAAATTGACAACTTACAATCCACCCGTCATTAGAATCCCAGTGACACTTAGCTTTTGCCACTTGGGGAGCCGCGATCCGCGCATTATAAATACGGGAAGAACGAGAATAACCGCATCAGTAATCGAGTTCATAACCCCGCTGAAAACAGTGACACCCAGAAATCTTATACATGTGCCTGTGGTGATGGTGTAGTCCCAGAACTTCTCGATTGGCTGACAGGCGTAGACCCATTGAAGTGCAACGATGAGACTGTAAACAGCGACTGTAACTATGGTGAAGTGTATTGTGAGCCTTAGCTTTGGCTTCGCGGTCACGAATCGGAGCAAGAAAACCAAGATCGCGGTCTTGGTCAGCATGATCGTGATGCCGTAGAATGTGAGTACAACAGCTCCTAGCTAAAGAAGAATTATCGTTACTGGAGTAAACCTTAAAGGATCAGATCTTGGGACCTTTACTTTCATGAAGTTTCTGTTGAATGTTACAAATGGGATGTCCCATAGATGACGTCCCAAACCGTACTTCGTCACTAATTTGGAGTCAGCCGAAAGCGCGATAGAGGTTGTAGCGGCAGACTTTACCGGCGCAAAGCAACACCGAGTACACGAGAGCGAGCACCTAGATAGCCGTCAGAGTCAGGTCCAGAAAAGGCCGGCCGAGATGAAGGTACCCATGAGATGACAAGGAGATCTAGAAGCATTAGTAACGAACTAGAGAATCTGGCAAGCCAACACTCACAGTCATCTGTTCCTCTCTGGTGTGTAATTGACAAGATGGTGTACAAGCGAAGCGCTATGAAAAGAGAGGACAGAACAGAGAATGCGACGGAGACGACGATGATTTTGTGGGCGGTGCTAGGAGGATTGAGAAAGTCGGAGGTTATGCCAGGAGGGGGTGGCGCGGCTGGCGGCCGAGAGTCGTCTCGCTGCCATATGTCGCCTCTAGCTGTCATTGTCCCACGATACTCTGGACACGTCAAAA
The DNA here is from genome assembly GCA_011035825.1 of Fusarium cf. hostae. NCBI lineage: Eukaryota > Fungi > Ascomycota > Sordariomycetes > Hypocreales > Nectriaceae > Fusarium > Fusarium cf. hostae. The sequence continues at coordinate 2,087 of WEXE01000872.1, read as the reverse complement.
GGGGCTGCTCTAGATCCAGGAAATACATGTAGTGGGAATGGCGAACTTGATAAAGGCACATGGGCGGGGATGGCGTTCACTTCCGGATGCCGGCCTGTGTTCCTTTTCCCCTTTGGTTGTCCTAACCCTTTCCACTCGTCCCAACTCGTGACTTGTCACTTCGCCGGGGGAGATTTCTGAGACAACCGCAGCCGCTAAGTGGCATTATCCTTTGCTGGCAGTGACATGTCTCTGTTGAGACCGTATGACCAAGCCATGACAGGAATATGACGTTTGCATTCACCATCCTTTCGTCGCCGAGTGTATTAAATATTGCTTTCCTGCGACTGTTTGTGCTGCAAGGGCAACAAAGGTGACGTAGCAGGGGTATGGATTGTTGCGTTCATTACTCAGTAGAGGAAAGAAAAACTTCCGGTTGGTTGCTCCACATGAATCAACGGGGCGCGCTAACCAGCGGAGGCCATTTGACAAGGAGAAACCCGCATCCCAGCCACCAATTGATCGGAATAGCAATTTATCCGTCAAATAACGGATCTCCACACTTAGAGTTCTGGCCGCGCCCAAGGTTGCCAATCAAATCCATGGGGCGACGCGAGGAGGCAGAGCTGATGTGCCCTGAGTTTGCTCCGTTCACAACTCAGCCTTGCCATTTGACAGTAAAGGCGTCTGGCGCCGACGCTATTACCCGGTGGCGCACCATCATTGGCATCGAATCGTTACATTTTACCCTCTGATCGACCGCTAACGGCCCACTGTTTGAAACACGCGATCGTCACAGGACGACCATCGGGCTTCTACTACACAGTCCCAACGTTGAAGGTTAGATTAGATACTAGCGGCGAAATTGTCCTGATGTTCCTTACAGAGATGAAGCATGTGCAAGAAGCTAAGGCGTACCTTGGAAACATATGCCACATAGTTCGTCATGAGAAACTTTGTTTGCGTTAAGGAATACTAATAAATTATATAGAGGTACTAATTCCTATTTAGTCTTCTTTAACTTAAATTACTTACAGCGGCATGTAATAAGTTTAAATACCTTTTGATGGCAGTCTAGCCCTTTTTATTTTAGCTAGCTTCTAATCCCAGTAAGAAGCTCATAATAGCCAATCAGCATAGCTTAAATTGGCATATGGGAGATAATATACACACAGACTCAACCTAAAGCAGCTAGCAGCTTGAAAAGATACACGCCAGGTATTCAAACTTATTGCCATCCCCTGTACCTCACACACAAGCGACACGGGGGTTGCCACGGCGGTGCTGCATAGGCTTCAATTGTCTCCATCCGTCCGACCTCGAGTGTCGCAAGCGGGTGCTTCTTTCGCAGTCTGTGTATGCGGGATTCCGCGTACCGCCCCGACCAGCACTACGAGTTCGGCATCCTCGTCGACCAGTTCTCTGAGATGTCCCATCAGACTTCCAACGCCCTCCATGACATCGCCTACATTAACCACTCCGCGCCCCTCGCCCCTCAGATCGAGAACCCCAAGCAGAAGCAGCAAGGCATCTCTAAACCCATCGCCCCCATGAGAAGTCTGGGGCTGGCCGTCCTCTCGGGCGTTGTAAGGTCAAACTCTGTCCGGATTGCCCTGTGATCTGACCCATGTTCGGTCTAGTGAATGCCGCATTGAACTATATCTTCGACCAGTTCAGACGACACAAGCATCAGGTTGATTGTGCTCTCCGCACATAGCCCGCGCCACCAAGTCTGAGATTACCGGGATCAGTTAGTCCCGCTAATGCGGCCGCATTCCCCGCACTGGTCCCTCCGCCAGTCCCAGCCCCTCAGGTCAGACGGTGAGTCAGTATCATCCATGCTGTGGGAACAGTCAAGAGGGACGGAGTTCCACAGTACGCTTGCTCGCGAAGCCAGGAAAATACGCCATCTTCATCGTGCTCAACTCCTTGGTCTCTCCCGCGGTCAATGGGGTATGCATATGCGGGCAGCGGCAAACAGGAATCCCCACAATCAGACTATTGTTTCTCGCTCCCAACTCGCCCACGCCTCGGATTGTTGCTGGGTTGCAAGGTCTCGCAGCGTGTCGTGGCATGCGGCTTTTCGGCAGCATTTTGGCCACTTTCGT